>JAHPZR010041970.1:0-14056 GCA_019787425.1 Platygyra sinensis | reverse complement strand
TTCAAGTTTCCATTAGAGGGCAAAAGAACAAATTCATATTGACTTGTAGCTTTGAAGAGGTGATTCGGACGCTCGCATTAAGAGGTCGTGGCTAATTATGCAATTCATTTGTATAGTTTGATAGCCATGTGCAGCTGTATAAGTTTTATTTTGAAACAGGGCCTTACGTACCACATTTTAAACCATGGCTTCGACACGATGAACCCCTAAAAGTATATAGGTAACCTTAAAGCAGAATGATCGTGTCGATCAGAAAACACTGTAACAAATTATTTCGTCACACTTACTCTTTTTCACTCTTAGTTGCCGCATCCATGGCATTCCAATCAATATGGACATCCTGTTCCCTATGTACATTTCGTTCTTCTCTTCAAAGCCATTGTACCATGGTCGATTGTACATAGTTGGCATTAACTTTTGCCTCAACCAAATCCATAAACTGCGATAAGTTGTAACCTGAAATGAGAAAGTGATTGTTAATAGTATAATGAGTTGTTTTTGTTTGTTTGTTTGTTTGTTTGTTTATTTTTTCTTATTTTATGCCAGCGTTTAGTCATATCACTTACTCTGGAAAAAATTAATCGATGAGTGTGCAGCAGCAATTTCCTTGACATGTCATCAAGTATATCCTTACCTTAGAAAACGTCTTTGTTAGCGTTGGATTCCTCATCTCCTTCGTCATCAGGTAACGATTTTCGTTCTTGTTGCCATAGCAAACGACGGCCAAGAGAAACAAAAAGACTAAATGGAGAACAATTTTCTTTACCATTTTGGTCAACTGTGCCTCTTTTTTGGTCCGCTCACGTATCGCCTCTAATTTATGAAGTTTAAGTCCACGTTTAGGATCATCGCTTAAGAAATCAATGTTACTCCCAGACGAAGCATCTCTTTCACCTGCGAGTTCGCTTTGGTGGGCTTTATTTCTGGTTAAGAGTAACGCAATCAGTATAACAGCCACCATAGTCTTAGTTGGTTGCACAATGAGAATATCCTGACTAACTGTAATCAGAGTGGAGGCAAGCCATTGCTCCGAAACTTCTTTACCCCAAAGTAAAAGTGTACAATATGGTGAAGAATGCGGCTGTTAGAGCTGTGGCGAGGCACAGGAACCAGCCAACGTATACAAAGACGTGAGGCAACATGCAAGCTGGCTTTCTTAGCTTATCTGCAAGATGCGGGATCTCACCACCTTCTTTAACTTTGTACCATCCGAATCTCCTTGATCCACTGTACTTAAACAAAAAGACTATCAGGATGTTTACAGGAGCGACTATAAGACCACTTTGAACTCCAATGAGAATCTGTCTCCAAGAGAACTTAAACGGTCCAACCTGTATAGTCTCAACCGACTCCCCACTTACGTTATAGAACATGACGCTAGCAATCATGGCGCTAAATAAAAGTGAAAGGCAACACGAAGCCCTCTGTACACGTGTGAATGTACTGCTGCATGGTTTACAGAAGACAGACAGCCACAAGTGACTGTCTACAAGTTTTCTTCCAAAAAGTAAATGGAGTTTATTTGAAAAGACATATGACTTGTGTTTTCAGAAGTTACTTCTATTTCCCCATCAGCTTTCTCCAACGCTAGCCACCGGTTTATCGGGAACACCCATTTCTCGTCAGTCTGCCTGTCTGTTATTGTTGTTGCCTCAACGAACCATGATGGATTCTCTCCGGAATTGTCATGTTCCAAAGTTATATCAGTCAAAGGTCCTAACGATTCTTTTGTGACCAAGACAAACCTATCTATACTTCCACGTGAAAATATTTCTCTTGAATTGCCTTTACCTCGTAGCTGAATGAGGTGATGTTCATTCATTTTACCATTAATGCTTATTGTTACGTTGGCTGTAGTTCCTGAATTTTTCCAAACGCCAGTGGTTATAACTAAGTCGTAGAGATAGCTTCCTCCTCCAGTGATTGTTACATGACGTGGAGGGCAAATCTAATGAAGAGAATCAGATAACCATATTATTGATGATGGAATCACTAAAATATGGTATGCGATTTCTCTCATTTCAGTGTGCGTTACCTCTCTTTTACAGTCACCGCTAGTAATTTTGATTTAGAAGTGTCAAAGTAATGCATTAATAATGTGTTATACACTTGTTGGGTACTTAAGGTTGAAGAGTAAGAGCCCTCCCATTATCCACTATGCCGATCTAACGATTACCTAGCCTGCGAGGGCATCCGATCTTTTTCGCCTTTGTTTCTTGTCGCTTGAAACAAGAGTCGAAGACACGGATTCTCTCTCCAGTCGCCGATTACATATAGTAACACGAAGAAAAGTTACTACAAATAATACCGAGAAAGTTCCCTTCAGTTGTACAGAATTAAACACTAACCTTGTATTCTGTTTGTTTTGTTTTGTTGTTGTTGTGTTTTGGAAATTGCCATTGTTAACCTTAAACGTCTGTCTCGTTTTTAGTCAAGGAATTTAATAAAATATGCTATTGTCTTTTGAAGGGTAGGCTAGAAAGTTCGAGCTGAGTTATCTATTGATATGGGCACTAAGTAGTTGAAGATGTGTCTATTATTTATCATGTTGTAAGATATAGGACAGATGAATTTACTAGTTTGTCTCACGATGGAGTTACTTTAGAATGTTGATCGCGACGTTTCTACTGCTATAGTGCTAGTCCTCATCATGCGATGACGTCGGTTGTTTACGTGTTGCTATATGTAGCAAGTTGGTTCGCCGCTATTGATGTATCTTAATCCTCATTGTTATTCCGAACGTTGTGACACTGTTCCCTCATAGATCCGCATTGGAACTGAGCAGCTGTTGTGTTTTTTGTTTGTAGGTATGAAATTCATGCTTTAGGGATTGGGATTGTCTCTATGGAAGTTATTTGGATGAAGTCTAATATGGATGGGCCAACATCAATTAACTTGAATTTGTCCCAAATGGGCAAATTCTCCGTCTCGTTGGTGTCCTCTGAAATTGCGGAGGTTTGTACACGATCAATGACTGCTCAAGACATACGGCTATGTCTATGTGTCTAGAGCCGTGCGAGAGAGTATAAGGGAGCGTGACGGAGATATACAACAGCCATTAAGATACAATGTGGATCTATGAGAAAACAGAGTCAGAAAGTCGGGATATTAATGATGATCGAAATGCATCAATAGCAGTGAGCCAAAGTGCTACAAATAGTGACACTTCAAAAGATCGACCTCATCGCTTGCGGAAGACTAGAAGTATAGCAGTCGAAACATCTCAAAGTGACTCCATCATGGGACAAGCTAGAAAAATTCCCCTGTCCTATGAGCACCATGCTACGAAAGACATCATCGCTCTTTCAACGATAGTTACCTTGATTGCATCTCTCTTGTCATTCCTCCTTGCAAAGATTAAGACTACAATATATAGAAGAAAAAGGATTGCTACAGTCACCAGAACTGAAATGTTGCCAGACTCGTCGATCCGTGTAAGCTCTGCTATTACTTTGTCAAAGTCAATAGGATTTGGGGCCTGAATGAAATTCCCACCAAAAAACGTCAGGTGATTGCAAAGGCACATTAAGTGAGTAGAGTTCGATCTGGGGTCAACCTGCGAAAGAAACATGTGTTGCCAGTTACTAGAACCAGTATAATTTTTTTTTGTTCCTGTTGCTTTGTGACGCACCTTAGCACCCTTAAAGCTATTTAAAAGGGTATGTCTTTTTCGGCTCGTTTTAGCAAGGAATGCGTAATAATGTGGTCCCAGCCAAACCTAACAATAACACTGACTTAGATCAGGCCGAAGCCTTTAAGTTATAGCAGGCTTTCTACACCAGCAAACCACACCCCAACCGAGGTACAGGAACGCTGATCTATATTATCTGGGTCCAGTAATGGCACCCTGAATGAGTCTTTTGATTTTAAGGGAGGTTTGTGTAGATGCTATGAAATTGTAATTATCTCTGAAGAAAGCTCGGTGTAACAGAAGAGTAACAACGTAATAAGGGTTTGCTTTATTTCGGGGAAATTTGAGTCATTAGTTTCGATTCGAACTCAGTGCACGCATTCTTCTTACCAACCTTTTCGTCTCAATTAGTACTGTAAGTTATATATAGAGCTAGTTTTATCCCCTTCGCACGTGGGCCGTAAATTTAAGGATAAAAACGAAGATCCGCAACTTTCAGTACTGTCCCGCTAGACGGAGAAGTATGTTCGTGCTGACAATTCAAAAGGAGTGGCTCATATTTCCCGAAATTTTGTGCGAGTTTAGTTTTTGTTTGTTTTGTTTTGTTTTGTTTGTTTGTTTGTTTGTTTGTATATTTCGTCGTTATATGATTAAGCGCCGGTGCGAAGCAGACGAGCGCGTCTTAGGTCGCTTTTTTATCTCATGCTCCGGGTTATTATTTTGCTAAGCTCTCAATCTTAACGAACTCAGCACAAATTAGCAAGCCTTAAGACATAATAGACCTTTCCCGCATTCCAACAAACAATGGCACCGAGTCGAGGTTGGGGTGGACAAAAATACAGTAAATGTATGAAAATGTCCACCCGAACCTCGTTCTGGTGCTATTGTTCGTTCGCACTGAAGTGTTATGCGGGAAAGGTCTATAGCTGTATTACATTTACCTTGCAACCGTATGAAGTCCACCTTTCGAAATCTTCAGACCAATACAAACAACTTGATTGGGTAATGGTCAATGTGTAGTTGACATCTGTTAATGGATCATACTGTGGAATAAACGTTTTACTGACTACTTTAGGAGGTGGATCCTTGACCTCAACACATGATCGTCTTTCCCGACCAGGGTTAAAACACGATCTTCGTTTTCTAGAGTGCTCGCTGACATTCTTTGCTCCTAGGAACAGCAAACTGACATAAAGAAGGCTTTCATCAGAAGGCACTAATGTGACAGAAGTCTCTTGGAGAGAAGTAGATTTATCGATCTTTTCAAAGTCTGTCTGGCATTCCCGTGTTGAGTTAAATTGCATAACAAAGTTGTAATCAAATTCTTCTATGGTTGGTTTTAATCCAAATTTCACAAATACTTCAATAGTGATGTCCTTTGCTTGAGTGCCGAATTTAAGCGAAATAGGCAGACCTGGTAATTCTGAATAGTATTTATGACTGGAGATTTTTCTCGGCTTCAAGAAGCTGTGTTCTGTCAGGTCGCTCTTATTCAGCGGTACCCTGTTCAGTGGTATGATAATCTCGATGTCGCTATCAAGGTCCGCTACAGCGATTGTTTCTGTGTCGCCGCTCTGAAGTTCGAGGCTAATTATACTTGACTGTACCAATTCGCTGCTTTTGTCCCAGATAAAAGGATTAAATTTCATAGCAATCATCTGCGAAAAAAAGTGAACAAAAACATGAGTAATTAACGTTCTGGAAAATTTCATATGAGTTTTCTCGTTATTCTTGTACTTCATTGCAAACACAATTTCCGATTGGTGTTACGCATGTAAAAGGTTCAGTTTCCTGATCTTTACGAACCGTTACTGAGGACAAGTCATTCTCATATAACCTCATCATTTTAGCTAGTTCAGCCGCATTTTATTTAATTAAGAGTGTCTATAATGAACCGTCAAACTTTAAGTGCTGAAAATTGTTGTGATCCACCTTAAAGAAACTGGAAATGCGCTTGATATATTGGAAGTTACCCTGGGAGTACATGCGTAGTTTACACCACCAGCTCATATGGGTAAGATCAAACAAAGCAGATTAAGTTTTTCTCTTTTTTTTGCGCTTGTTGTCTGTTTATCATTATCATTATCATTATCATTATCATTATCATTATCATTATCATTATCATTATCATTATCATTATCATTATCATTATCATTATCATTATCATTATCATTATCATTATCATTATCATTTTCATTATCATTATCATTATCATTATCATTATCATTATCATTATCATTATCATTATCATTATCATTATCATTATCATAATCATTATCATTATCATTATCATTATCATTATCATTATCATTATCATTATCATTATCATTATCATTATCATTATCATTATCATTATCATTATCATTATCATTATCATTATCATTATCATTATCATTATCATTATCATTATCATTATCATTATCATTATCATTATCATTATCATTATCATTATCATTATCATTATCATTATCATTATCATTATCATTATCATTATCATTATCATTATCATTATCATTATCATTATCATTACCATTATCATTATTATTATTATTATTATTATTACAAGTGAAACCGGAAATAACAATATATAAATATATATCCCATAAAAAGGCAGATATAAGGCAGAGAAGCAAATTGATGGGGAGCGCAACTATTTTCTTAGGCCAATACTTTGAATAATGGCTTTATTGTACACTTTGTTATAATTCTAATAGGGAATTTAGTTCATGGACAGTATAAAATAAAGTTTTGAGGTCTGTGCGAATGAAGGTAACGTTTTAAGTTCCGGTTGAAAATAAAGTAATCATTTATTCCGTCACTGTTTACGATACATTTTTAACTTTCAAATATCGTATTTAGTAAAATTACTGAGCTTGCATCGGTTGCCTTAAGCAACTTAAATTGTTTCACTTAATGTTAGCATTAGTAATTTGATTTCATTCGCATTGCTGCAACTTCTAGTCGCAAAAGTTCCATTTAAAGAAAATGCAAGTCTAGTCCGTGGTCCAGTCCTTGGAATTTTTTTTTTCTAGCTAACCTTTTGTGGCGCGGCGTCGCAGTGAACAAAAAGCGCGCGAAAGTATAGCCTCGTTTTCGTTCTTTCCTCCAGGCCCTCTCCTGTGAAAAAAATCTTAAACATCGACCCTCGCCAAAAGCAATTGAAATTAGAAGAAACTGACAACGCCATCATAAAGAGCATACTCTCAAGCCTTTGGCAAAATTTTCTGTTATTCCTAGCTGACAAACTTTTCAGTTAGATTTTCTACTGCCGCACTTTTTTAGGAAAAAGTAATCATGGCCATTTTTAAAACACTATTTATCAAACTACAACTTCGCTTAAAAATATTCTTGGAGAAAGGTTCTAGTAAACTTTTAGAGCGAATATTAAACTTAGGTCCGTTCGGGTCACGTGACTGATGACGTCACAGCATTAAAAATGACAAAAATGTATATTTCATAAAAATATCTACCAATATCCAAATTTTTGTTTCCTCGCGTTTAATGCAACGCGAGATAGCACTTGTACCCAGACTCCCACTTTTTGAAAATTGTATATAGCTTCCTTAATATTTATATTTTGTTCGGTACCCGGGCAGTCCGAAATGGCTCACACCATTGTGCTTCAAACCACGTTGACTGCTTTTTCAATAACAAAATAATTTCGTCACAGTGAGCAAAAAGGCACTTGTGAGCAAAGTCACGTGACCAATGACGTCATCGCCCTTAGTCTTGTACAATAATTAGTTTATGGTAAGACTTATTTCTAGACAACGTGAGGGTTCTTGCTGCCCTCAAACTGACCAAGTTATTTGGGATTGACGATTGTCCAGCTGCAAAGGATTCTGGGAAGGTTCTTATTATAATTATATATTGTTATTTAATTATTATTATTTTTATTATTATTTTAATCTATATTTCTTTTCATACTGTGCTTCCATCTTGTTTGAAGCTGTTAGTTTTATTATTATCATTATCATTATCATTATCATTATCATTATTATAGGATGGAGGTATTTTATTCATCAAAATTGTATAAGTATACTACTTGTTATTTTAACTTCTTAATTTCGTTTTCAATGTGTATTTTTACTGACTATGTGAAATAAATAAAATTGTTATTATTATTATTATTATTATTATTATTACTATTATTATAATTATTATTATTATAATTATTATTATAATTATTACTTTTATCTAGTGAGACACAAACAAAAAACATCTAAATGTAATCCAATTTGCAAGTTACTGAGTTCTTTTATTTTCCGCGCGCAGGCTGACGTGAGTAATCGAAAATGTCACCCCCTTAGCAACTCGCCCGAGCACGCGCTTGAATCGGTTAATGGACCTTTAAGGAGGCTCGAAAGGGTTTTTAGCTGCACGCGCGCGCGCAATCTACACACGCCATAACTAAGATGCACGCGTCAGCTGAATCAGTATTAAAATCAGCACACCGGAAGTTAATGCTGCGTAAAATCGCGCGAACCGGAAATAAAATCTGCGGAAAACATTTGTTTTTAGCTCGAAAGTTCGGTCGGTGACCTATCTTGATTTTTTGCATACACGCACCATTCGCGATGGCACTTCAGATATAAAAGTTTCGGGGAAAATTATCTAGTGGAATTTTCTGTAAGCCATAAAACGCGTTTTCTTTAAATACACTTAATTCTACTAGATAGAATTTTTCCATACTGTCTGAAAAGTTAAAGAATTTAGGGAACTTTCCAACAAAGAGATAAAAATGGTAGGTCACCGAATTAGTTTCTCAGATAATTTACAAAAACTGAAATTTAGAGGACGCTTTTGTGGACCTCGTGCGTTGCCGTGGTAACTGATATGACGTCACAAGTACCCTTAAAGTATAGCCCAACAATAGAGTTGCAAGGAGATATATAGTTTGCCCACACCATTAAACATCCTTCTTTGTAATCTTCCATCCTTTCACAAGCAATATAGCAACAAAAAACCCTTTCGAGCCTCCTTAAACGGAAGTAAAAATTTTGTTATAACATAGCGCGCGCACTAGTCCTATCTAAGTCCTATTGCGCCATCATGAACAAAATCTTTATGTACGCACGGCCGTGCTCAATAAAATGACGTATGCAGTCTCAAAAAAGTTGCAAAATTTCCGTCGAGTTATGTGCAAGTTCCTTTTGTTTAAGTTTCGGCAATGTGAAGATTATTCTTAACAATCCAAACCCTACTTCGAGCCTTTGACTTTTGCCTGGCAAAGACGTATACTTCAACGTGAGTATTTTGACTTTGTTTGTCTACATTTTCATTGAGTATTTTTACTTTGTTCGCCTACGTTTTCATTATAATTAGCTCGAAGAAGCGAATTTTCATTGCCAATTTTGGAGACCAGGTCAAGCGTTGTCGTTCAACTGTTGCTTAACTGATTGTGGCGTTTTAGGATAGTAAAGACCTTTGTTTTGCTTCACCGTACATCGTGAGACCTAATTATAGTCAATCAGAAATAAAACATGTTTTAGCGCCCAAGTTGTTGTCGCCATGTTATGAAAGAATTGGTTCATGCTTATAGCTGTGCGTATATCGAGTTATGGATGCACTTGGAAAGTTTGGAGAGCTTTCAAGAAGCTAGAGTTTCTCTCGGCTGTCGCCTCGAGAAACTCTTACGCTTCTTTCGTGCATCCATAACTCGATATACGCACGCTAAGCATGAACCAATTCTTTAATAGGTGGTGTAGTTTTCGAATGGTTTTCTCAGATCGATGGAACGCTCAAGCGCGTGCTTCAATTTGTAACCACTCCTTATCGCTTAATGCCTCAATCATGGTATCAACAAACTGCCCAATCATTGGTGATCAAGTTGCTGTTAATTCTGTGGCACAATAGGTTACCATAGCAACAATATGGCTCGCTAAAAACACACTTAATTTTAGCTTTAAGCAATTATAACTCAAAAACGAGCACGGTGACACCCTTTTTTCATCATTGAATTGTAATTGGCATGATAAGATGCAACTCATTGCAAAGTTTAAAAAATTCAGAGCCACCTTAAATTTTCCAAAAAGTTAAGGTGGCTCTGAACCCCCTTTACAGAATTTTTTTTTTACTTTGCAAAAAGTTGCATCTTATCATGCTAATTACAATTCAATGATAAAAAAATGGGGGTCACCGAGCTCGTTTTTGAGTTATAAGCGCTTAAAGCTAAATTAAGGGAGTTTTTAGCAGGTCATATTGTTATTATGGTAACCTATTGTGCCACAAAATTAACAGCAACTTGTTCACCAATAATTGGGCAGTTTGTTGATACCATGATTGAGGCATTAACCGATAAAGAGGTGTTATAATGACCCATCAAACTCTAAGTCTTGGAAAGTATTGGAAACTGTTTCCAGGGGCCCGATTCACGAAGCTCCCGATAATTACCGGGCCCGTTAAGCTGTTTTGTTTTCCATTCTAGAGGGAGTTTCTAAAGGTAAAGTTATCAGCCTAAGAAACAAAATGGACTTCATTAGAGGTCAGAACACCTTCTGCTGCTCGGTCGTGTTTTGAAAAAGCGCGCGTTTTTTGAATTTTAAAAATTCATAAAAAAATTAGGGTTTCAACCGAATGCAAAAACTATTGTTGCATTTTTCCTGATTCCATACAGGGATTTCACCAAGTGTAAAACATTTTTTGGGGTTCTAGGCACTGTAATAGCGGTTGGTCCGCATTCTCCACCTGTTCCCAAATGCTTTTACAAGTTCATTGAGCTAAGAAAGTGTATTTGAAATATATCCCTTGCCTTGACATTGATGTTTCCTTCTTCCGAAATGGAAAAGTTTTCTGGCAGTTTAAATCTTGCAGATTCTCGGTCAATAACGATTCCATTTAAATCATCAACAGCAACCTTCTTTAGGAATAATTCCAAACCTGGTACTTTGATTACAAGAGTTTCGGACGAAACCAAACGGGAGAAAAGTGCCCCTGACACAATGTTTAATTTCTCCAAAGCCTCAGTCAAAACTTCCTGTTGAGAGAGAAGTAGTCATTAGTGAAAGTTTCGAGAAAACATGGCAGACTAAGACTAAGACTTTTTATTTGGCCAGAGTATAGTGTTCAAATCGTTATATCTTGACATATTTTTGATGCCACGGCACGCAATGCTTGCAGAAGCGATGACGTTTTAAAATTACGATTTCTAAAATTGCTGCTAGAAAATTGAAACATAAACAGAAAAACTAATGCTTAAACGTAATTACAATCAGTGTTCCACTAAATGTAGATTGTAAAGAATTTTATTTATTTCACATAGTCAGTAAAAATACACATTGAAAAAAACGAAATTAAGAAGTTAAAATAACAAGTAGTATACTTATACAATTTTGATGAATAAAATACTCCATCCTATAATAATGATAATGATAATGATAATGATAATGCTAATAATAAAACTAACAGCTTCAAACAAGATGGAAGCACAGTATGAAAAAGAAATATAGATTAAAATAATAATAAAAAATAATAATAATTAAATAACAATATATAATTATAATAAGAACCTTCCCAGAATCCTTTGCAGCTGGAAAATCGTCAATCCCAAATAACTTGGTCAGTTTGAGGGCAGCAAGACCCCCACGTTGTCTAGAAATAAGTCTTACCATAAACTAATTATTGTACAAGACTAAGGGCGATGACGTCATTGGTCACGTGACTTTGCTCACAAGTGCTTTTTGCTCACTGTGACGAAATTATTTTGTTATTGAAAAAGCAGTCAACGTGGTTTGAAGCACAATGGTGTGAGCCATTTCGGACTGCCCGGGTACCGAACAAAATATAAATATTAAGGAAGCTATATACAATTTTCAAAAAGTGGGAGTCTGGGTACAAGTGCTATCTCGCGTTGCATAAACGCGAGGAAACAAAAATTTGGATATTGGTAGATATTTTTATGAAATATACATTTTGTCATTTTTAATGCTGTGACGTCATCAGTCACGTGACCCGAACGGACCTAAGTTTAATATTCGCTCTAAAAGTTTACTAGAACCTTTCTCCAAGAATATTTTTAAGCGAAGTTGTAGTTTGATAAATAGTGTTTTAAAAAATGGGCCATGATTACTTTTTTCCTAAAAAAAGTGCGGCAGTAGAAAATCTAACTGAAAGTTTGTCAGCTAGGAATAACAGGAAAATTTTGCCAAAGGCTTGAGAGTATGCTCTTTATGATGGCGTTGTCAGTTTCTTCTAATTTCAATTGCTTTTGGCGAGGGTCGATGTTTAAGATTTTTTTCACAGGAGAGGGCCTGGAGGAAAGAACGAAAACGAGGCTATACTTTCGCCGCGCTTTTTGTTCACTGCGGACGCCGCGCCACAAAAGGTTAGCTAGAAAAAAAAAAATTCCAAGGACTGGACCACGGACTAGACTTGCATTTTCTTTAAATGGAACTTTTGCGACTAGAAGTTGCAAGCAATGCGAATGAAATCAAATTACTAATGCTAACATTTAAGTGAAACAATTTAAGTTGCTTAAGGCAACCGATGCAAGCTCAGTAATTCTTACTAAATACGATATTGGAAAGTTAAAAATGTATCGTAAAACAGTGACGGAATAAATGATTACTTTATTTTCAACCGGAAACTTAAAACGTTACCTTCATTAGCACAGACCTCCAAAACTTTATTTTATACTGTCCATGAACTAAATTCCCTATTAGAATTATAACAAAAGGTACAATAAAGCATTATTCAAAAGTATTGGCCTAAGAAAAAATAGTTGCGCTCCCCATCAATTTGCTTCTCTGCCTTATATCTGCCTTTTTATGGATATATATTTATATATTGTTATTTCCGGTTTCACTTGTAATAATAATAATAATAATAATAATGATAATGATAATGATAATGATAATGATAATGATAATGATAATGATAATGATAATGATAATGATAATGATAATGATAATGATAATGATAATGATAATGATAATGATAAGATAATGATAATGATAATGATAATGATAATGATAATGATAATGATAATGATAATGATAATGATAATGATAATGATAATGATAATGATAATGATAATGATAATGATAATGATAATGATAATGATAATGATAATGATAATGATAATGATAATGATATGATAATGATAATGATAATGATAATGATAATGATAATGATAATGATAATGATAATGATAATGATAATGATAATGAAATGATAATGATAATGATAATGATAATGATAATGATAATGATAATGATAATGATAATGATAATGATAATGATAATGATAATGATAATGATAATGATAATGATAATGATAATGATAATGATAAACAGACAACAAGCGCAAAAAAAAAAGAGAAAAACTTAATCTGCTTGTTGATCTTACCATATGAGCTGGTGGTGTAAACTACGCATGTACTCCAGGGTAACTTCCAATATAATCAAGCGCATTTCCAGTTTCTTTAAGGTGGATCACAACAATTTTCAGCACTTAAAGTTTGACGGTTCATTATAGACACTCTTTAATTAAATAAAAGCGGCTGAACTAGCTAAAATGATGAGGTTATATGAGAATGACTTGTCCTCAGTAACGGTTCGTAAAGATCAGGAAACTGAACCTTTTACATGCGTAACACCAATCGGAAATTGTGTTTGCAATGAAGTACAAGAATAACGAGAAAAACTCATATGAAATTTTCCAGAACGTAATTACTCATGTTTTTGTTCACTTTTTTTCGCAGATGATTGCTATGAAATTTAATCCTTTTATCTGGGACAAAAGCAGCGAATTGGTACAGTCAAGTATAATTAGCCTCGAACTTCAGAGCGGCGACACAGAAACAATCGCTGTAGCGGACCTTGATAGCGACATCGAGATTATCATACCACTGAACAGGGTACCGCTGAATAAGAGCGACCTGACAGAACACAGCTTCTTGAAGCCGAGAAAAATCTCCAGTCATAAATACTATTCAGAATTACCAGGTCTGCCTATTTCGCTTAAATTCGGCACTCAAGCAAAGGACATCACTATTGAAGTATTTGTGAAATTTGGATTAAAACCAACCATAGAAGAATTTGATTACAACTTTGTTATGCAATTTAACTCAACACGGGAATGCCAGACAGACTTTGAAAAGATCGATAAATCTACTTCTCTCCAAGAGACTTCTGTCACATTAGTGCCTTCTGATGAAAGCCTTCTTATGTCAGTTTGCTGTTCCTAGGAGCAAAGAATGTCAGCGAGCACTCTAGAAAAACGAAGATCGTGTTTAACCCTGTCGGGAAAGACGATCATGTGTTGAGGTCAAGGATCCACCTCCTAAAGTAGTCAGTTAAAACGTTTATTCCACAGTATGATCCATTAACAGATGTCAACTACACATTGACCATTACCCAATCAAGTTGTTGTATTGGTCTGAAGATTTCGAAAGGTGGACTTCATACGGTTGCAAGGTAAATGTAA
>JAHPZR010041968.1:0-15047 GCA_019787425.1 Platygyra sinensis | reverse complement strand
CTGTATTACATTTACCTTGCAACCGTATGAAGTCCACCTTTCGAAATCTTCAGACCAATACAACAACTTGATTGGGTAATGGTCAATGTGTAGTTGACATCTGTTAATGGATCATACTGTGGAATAAACGTTTTACTGACTACTTTAGGAGGTGGATCCTTGACCTCAACACATGATCGTCTTTCCCCGACCAGGGTTAAAACACGATCTTCGTTTTTCTAGAGTGCTCGCTGACATTCTTTGCTCCTAGGAACAGCAAACTGACATAAAGAAGGCTTTCATCAGAAGGCACTAATGTGACAGAAGTCTCTTGGAGAGAAGTAGATTTATCGATCTTTTCAAAGTCTGTCTGGCATTCCCGTGTTGAGTTAAATTGCATAACAAAGTTGTAATCAAATTCTTCTATGGTTGGTTTTAATCCAAATTTCACAAATACTTCAATAGTGATGTCCTTTGCTTGAGTGCCGAAATTTAAGCGAAATAGGCAGACCTGGTAATTCTGAATAGTATTTATGACTGGAGATTTTTCTCGGCTTCAAGAAGCTGTGTTCTGTCAGGTCGCTCTTATTCAGCGGTACCCTGTTCAGTGGTATGATAATCTCGATGTCGCTATCAAGGTCCGCTACAGCGATTGTTTCTGTGTCGCCGCTCTGAAGTTCGAGGCTAATTATACTTGACTGTACCAATTCGCTGCTTTTGTCCCAGATAAAAGGATTAAATTTCATAGCAATCATCTGCGAAAAAAAGTGAACAAAAACATGAGTAATTAACGTTCTGGAAAATTTCATATGAGTTTTCTCGTTATTCTTGTACTTCATTGGCAAACACAATTTCCGATTGGTGTTACGCATGTAAAAGGTTCAGTTTCCTGATCTTTACGAACCGTTACTGAGGACAAGTCATTCTCATATAACCTCATCATTTTAGCTAGTTCAGCCGCATTTTATTTAATTAAAGAGTGTCTATAATGAAACCGTCAAACTTTAAGTGCTGAAAATTGGTTGTGATCCACCTTAAAGAAACTGGAAATGCGCTTGATATATTGGAAGTTACCCTGGAGTACATGCGTAGTTTACACCACCAGCTCATATGGGTAAGATCAAACAAAGCAGATTAAGTTTTTCTCTTTTTTTTTGCGCTTGTTGTCTGTTTATCATTATCATTATCATTATCATTATCATTATCATTATCATTATCATTATCATTATCATTATCATTATCATTATCATTATCATTATCATTATCATTATCATTATCATTATCATTATCATTATCATTATCATTATCATTATCTTATCATTATCATTATCATTATCATTATCATTATCATTATCATTATCATTATCATTATCATTATCATTATCATTATCATTATCATTATCATTATCATTATCATTATCATTATCATTAGCATTATCATTATCATTATCATTATCATTATCATTATCATTATCATTATCATTATCATTATCATTATCATTATCATTATCATTATCATTATCATTATCATTATCATTATCATTATCATTATCATTATCATTATCATTATCATTATCATTATCATTATCATTATCATTATCATTATCATTATCATTATCATTATCATTATCATTATCATTATTATTATTATTATTATTATTACAAGTGAAACCGGAAATAACAATATATAAATATATATCCATAAAAAGGCAGATATAAGGCAGAGAAGCAAATTGATGGGGAGCGCAACTATTTTTCTTAGGCCAATACTTTGAATAATGGCTTTATTGACCTTTGTTATAATTCTAATAGGGAATTTAGTTCATGGACAGTATAAAATAAAGTTTTGGAGGTCTGTGCTAATGAAGGTAACGTTTTAAGTTCCGGTTGAAAATAAAGTAATCATTTATTCCGTCACTGTTTACGATACATTTTTAACTTTCAAATATCGTATTTAGTAAAATTACTGAGCTTGCATCGGTTGCCTTAAGCAACTTAAATTGTTTCACTTAATGTTAGCATTAGTAATTTGATTTCATTCGCATTGCTGCAACTTCTAGTCGCAAAAGTTCCATTTAAAGAAAATGCAAGTCTAGTCCGTGGTCCAGTCCTTGGAATTTTTTTTTTCTAGCTAACCTTTTGTGGCGCGGCGTCGCAGTGAACAAAAAGCGCGGCGAAAGTATAGCCTCGTTTCGTTCTTTCCTCCAGGCCCTCTCCTGTGAAAAAAATCTTAAACATCGACCCTCGCCAAAAGCAATTGAAATTAGAAGAAACTGACAACGCCATCATAAAGAGCATACTCTCAAGCCTTTGGCAAAATTTTCTGTTATTCCTAGCGTGACAAACTGTTTCAGTTAGATTTTCTACTGCCGCACTTTTTTAGGAAAAAGTAATCATGGCCATTTTTTAAAACACTATTTATCAAACTACAACTTCGCTTAAAAATATTCTTGGAGAAAGGTTCTAGTAAACTTTTAGAGCGAATATTAAACTTCGGTCCGTTCGGGTCACGTGACTGATGACGTCACAGCATTAAAAATGACAAAATGTATATTTCATAAAAATATCTACCAATATCCAAATTTTTGTTTCCTCGCGTTTAATGCAACGCGAGATAGCACTTGTACCCAGACTCCCACTTTTTGAAAATTGTATATAGCTTCCTTAATATTTATATTTTGTTCGGTACCCGGGCAGTCCGAAATGGCTCACACCATTGTGCTTCAAACCACGTTGACTGCTTTTTCAATAACAAAATAATTTCGTCACAGTGAGCAAAAACGCACTTGTGAGCAAAGTCACGTGACCAATGACGTCATCGCCCTTAGTCTTGTACAATAATTAGTTTATGGTAAGACTTATTTCTAGACAACGTGGGGTCTTGCTGCCCTCAAACTGACCAAGTTATTTGGGATTGACGATTGTCCAGCTGCAAAGGATTCTGGGAAGGTTCTTATTATAATTATATATTGTTATTTAATTATTATTATTTTTATTATTATTTTATCTATATTTCTTTTCATACTGTGCTCCATCTTGTTTGAAGCTGTTAGTTTTATTATTATCATTATCATTATCATTATCATTATCATTATTATAGGATGGAGGTATTTTATTCATCAAAATTGTATAAGTATACTACTTGTTATTTTAACTTCTTAATTTCGTTTTTCAATGTGTATTTTTACTGACTATGTGAAATAAATAAAATTCTTTACAATCTACATTTAGTGGAACACTGATTGTAATTACGTTTAAGCATTAGTTTTTCTGTTTATGTTTCAATTTTCTAGCAGCAATTTTAGAAATCGTAATTTTAAAACGTCATCGCTTCTGCAAGCATTGCGTGCCGTGGCATCAAAAATATGTCAAGATATAACGATTTGAACACTATACTCTGGCCAAATAAAAAGTCTTAGTCTTAGTCTGCCATGTTTTCTCGAAACTTTCACTAATGACTACTTCTCTCTCAACAGGAAGTTTTGACTGAGGCTTTGGAGAAATTAAACATTGTGTCAGGGGCACTTTTCTCCCGTTTGGTTTCGTCCGAAACTCTTGTAATCAAAGTACCAGGTTTGGAATTATTCCTAAAGAAGGTTGCTGTTGATGATTTAAATGGAATCGTTATTGACCGAGAATCTGCAAGATTTAAACTGCCAGAAAACTTTTCCATTTCGGAAGAAGGAAACATCAATGTCAAGGCAAGGGATATATTTCAAATACACTTTCTTAGCTCAATGAACTTGTAAAAGCATTTGGGAACAGGTGGAGAATGCGGACCAACCGCTATTACAGTGCCTAGAACCCCAAAAAATGTTTTACACTTGGTGAAATCCCTGTATGGAATCAGGAAAAATGCAACAATAGTTTTTGCATTCGGTTGAAACCCTAATTTTTTTATGAATTTTTAAAATTCAAAAAACGCGCGCTTTTTCAAAACACGACCGAGCAGCAGAAGGTGTTCTGACCTCTAATGAAGTCCATTTTGTTTCTTAGGCTGATAACTTTACCTTTAGAAACTCCCTCTAGAATGGAAAACAAAACAGCTTAACGGGCCCGGTAATTATCGGGAGCTTCGTGAATCGGGCCCCTGGAAACAGTTTCCAATACTTTCCAAGACTTAGAGTTTGATGGGTCATTATAACACCTCTTTATCGGTTAATGCCTCAATCATGGTATCAACAAACTGCCCAATTATTGGTGAACAAGTTGCTGTTAATTTTGTGGCACAATAGGTTACCATAATAACAATATGACCTGCTAAAAACTCCCTTAATTTAGCTTTAAGCGCTTATAACTCAAAAACGAGCTCGGTGACCCCCATTTTTTATCATTGAATTGTAATTAGCATGATAAGATGCAACTTTTTGCAAAGTAAAAAAAAAATTCTGTAAAGGGGGTTCAGAGCCACCTTAACTTTTTGGAAAATTTAAGGTGGCTCTGAATTTTTTAAACTTTGCAATGAGTTGCATCTTATCATGCCAATTACAATTCAATGATGAAAAAAGGGTGTCACCGTGCTCGTTTTTGAGTTATAATTGCTTAAAGCTAAAATTAAGTGTGTTTTTAGCGAGCCATATTGTTGCTATGGTAACCTATTGTGCCACAGAATTAACAGCAACTTGATCACCAATGATTGGGCAGTTTGTTGATACCATGATTGAGGCATTAAGCGATAAGGAGTGGTTACAAATTGAAGCACGCGCTTGAGCGTTCCATCGATCTGAGAAAACCATTCGAAAACTACACCACCTATTAAAGAATTGGTTCATGCTTAGCGTGCGTATATCGAGTTATGGATGCACGAAAGAAGCGTAAGAGTTTCTCGAGGCGACAGCCGAGAGAAACTCTAGCTTCTTGAAAGCTCTCCAAACTTTCCAAGTGCATCCATAACTCGATATACGCACAGCTATAAGCATGAACCAATTCTTTCATAACATGGCGACAACAACTTGGGCGCTAAAACATGTTTTATTTCTGATTGACTATAATTAGGTCTCACGATGTACGGTGAAGCAAAACAAAGGTCTTTACTATCCTAAAACGCCACAATCAGTTAAGCAACAGTTGAACGACAACGCTTGACCTGGTCTCCAAAATTGGCAATGAAAATTCGCTTCTTCGAGCTAATTATAATGAAAACGTAGGCGAACAAAGTAAAAATACTCAATGAAAATGTAGACAAACAAAGTCAAAATACTCACGTTGAAGTATACGTCTTTGCCAGGCAAAAGTCAAAGGCTCGAAGTAGGGTTTGGATTGTTAAGAATAATCTTCACATTGCCGAAACTTAAACAAAAGGAACTTGCACATAACTCGACGGAAATTTTGCAACTTTTTTGAGACTGCATACGTCATTTTATTGAGCACGGCCGTGCGTACATAAAGATTTTGTTCATGATGGCGCAATAGGACTTAGATAGGACTAGTGCGCGCGCTATGTTATAACAAAATTTTTACTTCCGTTTAAGGAGGCTCGAAAGGGTTTTTTGTTGCTATATTGCTTGTGAAAGGATGGAAGATTACAAAGAAGGATGTTTAATGGTGTGGGCAAACTATATATCTCCTTGCAACTCTATTGTTGGGCTATACTTTAAGGGTACTTGTGACGTCATATCAGTTACCACGGCAACGCACGAGGTCCACAAAAGCGTCCTCTAAATTTCAGTTTTTGTAAATTATCTGAGAAACTAATTCGGTGACCTACCATTTTTATCTCTTTGTTGGAAAGTTCCCTAAATTCTTTAACTTTTCAGACAGTATGGAAAAATTCTATCTAGTAGAATTAAGTGTATTTAAAGAAAACGCGTTTTATGGCTTACAGAAAATTCCACTAGATAATTTTCCCCGAAACTTTTATATCTGAAGTGCCATCGCGAATGGTGCGTGTATGCAAAAAATCAAGATAGGTCACCGACCGAACTTTCGAGCTAAAAACAAATGTTTTCCGCAGATTTTATTTCCGGTTCGCGCGATTTTACGCAGCATTAACTTCCGGTGTGCTGATTTTAATACTGATTCAGCTGACGCGTGCATCTTAGTTATGGCGTGTGTAGATTGCGCGCGCGCGTGCAGCTAAAAACCCTTTCGAGCCTCCTTAAAGGTCCATTAACCGATTCAAGCGCGTGCTCGGGCGAGTTGCTAAGGGGGTGACATTTTCGATTACTCACGTCAGCCTGCGCGCGGAAAATAAAAGAACTCAGTAACTTGCAAATTGGATTACATTTAGATGTTTTTTGTTTGTGTCTCACTAGATAAAAGTAATAATTATAATAATAATTATAATAATAATAATTATAATAATAGTAATAATAATAATAATAATAATAATAATAACAATTTTATTTATTTCACATAGTCAGTAAAAATACACATTGAAAACGAAATTAAGAAGTTAAAATAACAAGTAGTATACTTATACAATTTTGATGAATAAAATACCTCCATCCTATAATAATGATAATGATAATGATAATGATAATGATAATAATAAAACTAACAGCTTCAAACAAGATGGAAGCACAGTATGAAAAGAAATATAGATTAAAATAATAATAAAAATAATAATAATTAAATAACAATATATAATTATAATAAGAACCTTCCCAGAATCCTTTGCAGCTGGACAATCGTCAATCCCAAATAACTTGGTCAGTTTGAGGGCAGCAAGAACCCTCACGTTGTCTAGAAATAAGTCTTACCATAAACTAATTATTGTACAAGACTAAGGGCGATGACGTCATTGGTCACGTGACTTTGCTCACAAGTGCCTTTTTGCTCACTGTGACGAAATTATTTTGTTATTGAAAAAGCAGTCAACGTGGTTTGAAGCACAATGGTGTGAGCCATTTCGGACTGCCCGGGTACCGAACAAAATATAAATATTAAGGAAGCTATATACAATTTTCAAAAAGTGGGAGTCTGGGTACAAGTGCTATCTCGCGTTGCATTAAACGCGAGGAAACAAAAATTTGGATATTGGTAGATATTTTTATGAAATATACATTTTTGTCATTTTTAATGCTGTGACGTCATCAGTCACGTGACCCGAACGGACCTAAGTTTAATATTCGCTCTAAAAGTTTACTAGAACCTTTCTCCAAGAATATTTTTAAGCGAAGTTGTAGTTTGATAAATAGTGTTTTAAAAATGGCCATGATTACTTTTTCCTAAAAAAGTGCGGCAGTAGAAAATCTAACTGAAAAGTTTGTCAGCTAGGAATAACAGAAAATTTTGCCAAAGGCTTGAGAGTATGCTCTTTATGATGGCGTTGTCAGTTTCTTCTAATTTCAATTGCTTTTGGCGAGGGTCGATGTTTAAGATTTTTTTCACAGGAGAGGGCCTGGAGGAAAGAACGAAAACGAGGCTATACTTTCGCGCGCTTTTTGTTCACTGCGACGCCGCGCCACAAAAGGTTAGCTAGAAAAAAAAAAATTCCAAGGACTGGACCACGGACTAGACTTGCATTTTCTTTAAATGGAACTTTTGCGACTAGAAGTTGCAGCAATGCGAATGAAATCAAATTACTAATGCTAACATTAAGTGAAACAATTTAAGTTGCTTAAGGCAACCGATGCAAGCTCAGTAATTTTACTAAATACGATATTTGAAAGTTAAAAATGTATCGTAAACAGTGACGGAATAAATGATTACTTTATTTTCAACCGGAACTTAAAACGTTACCTTCATTCGCACAGACCTCAAAACTTTATTTTATACTGTCCATGAACTAAATTCCCTATTAGAATTATAACAAAGTGTACAATAAAGCCATTATTCAAAGTATTGGCCTAAGAAAAATAGTTGCGCTCCCCATCAATTTGCTTCTCTGCCTTATATCTGCC
This sequence comes from Platygyra sinensis, assembly GCA_019787425.1. Lineage (NCBI taxonomy): Eukaryota > Metazoa > Cnidaria > Anthozoa > Scleractinia > Merulinidae > Platygyra > Platygyra sinensis. The sequence goes on along the minus strand of JAHPZR010041968.1, from coordinate 7,224 downwards.
TTTTTATGGGATATATATTTATATATTGTTATTTCCGGTTTCACTTGTAATAATAATAATAATAATAATAATGATAATGGTAATGATAATGATAATGATAATGATAATGATAATGATAATGATAATGATAATGATAATGATAATGATAATGATAATGATAATGATAATGATAATGATAATGATAATGATAATGATAATGATAATGATAATGATAATGATAATGATAATGATAATGATAATGATAATGATAATGATAATGATAATGATAATGATAATGATAATGATAATGATAATGATAATGATAATGATAATGATAATGATAATGATAATGATAATGATTATGATAATGATAATGATAATGATAATGATAATGATAATGATAATGATAATGATAATGATAATGATAATGATAATGAAAATGATAATGATAATGATAATGATAATGATAATGATAATGATAATGATAATGATAATGATAATGATAATGATAATGATAATGATAATGATAATGATAATGATAATGATAATGATAATGATAAACAGACAACAAGCGCAAAAAAAAGAGAAAAACTTAATCTGCTTTGTTTGATCTTACCCATATGAGCTGGTGGTGTAAACTACGCATGTACTCCCAGGGTAACTTCCAATATATCAAGCGCATTTCCAGTTTCTTTAAGGTGGATCACAACAATTTTCAGCACTTAAAGTTTGACGGTTCATTATAGACACTCTTTAATTAAATAAAATGCGGCTGAACTAGCTAAAATGATGAGGTTATATGAGAATGACTTGTCCTCAGTAACGGTTCGTAAAGATCAGGAAACTGAACCTTTTACATGCGTAACACCAATCGGAAATTGTGTTTGCAATGAAGTACAAGAATAACGAGAAAACTCATATGAAATTTTCCAGAACGTTAATTACTCATGTTTTTGTTCACTTTTTTTCGCAGATGATTGCTATGAAATTTAATCCTTTTATCTGGGACAAAAGCAGCGAATTGGTACAGTCAAGTATAATTAGCCTCGAACTTCAGAGCGGCGACACAGAAACAATCGCTGTAGCGGACCTTGATAGCGACATCGAGATTATCATACCACTGAACAGGGTACCGCTGAATAAGAGCGACCTGACAGAACACAGCTTCTTGAAGCCGAGAAAAATCTCCAGTCATAAATACTATTCAGAATTACCAGGTCTGCCTATTTCGCTTAAATTCGGCACTCAAGCAAAGGACATCACTATTGAAGTATTTGTGAAATTTGGATTAAAACCAACCATAGAAGAATTTGATTACAACTTTGTTATGCAATTTAACTCAACACGGGAATGCCAGACAGACTTTGAAAAGATCGATAAATCTACTTCTCTCCAAGAGACTTCTGTCACATTAGTGCCTTCTGATGAAAGCCTTCTTTATGTCAGTTTGCTGTTCCTAGGAGCAAAGAATGTCAGCGAGCACTCTAGAAAACGAAGATCGTGTTTTAACCCTGGTCGGGAAAGACGATCATGTGTTGAGGTCAAGGATCCACCTCCTAAAGTAGTCAGTAAAACGTTTATTCCACAGTATGATCCATTAACAGATGTCAACTACACATTGACCATTACCCAATCAAGTTGTTTGTATTGGTCTGAAGATTTCGAAAGGTGGACTTCATACGGTTGCAAGGTAAATGTAATACAGCTATAGACCTTTCCCGCATAACACTTCAGTGCGAACGAACAATAGCACCAGAACGAGGTTCGGGTGGACATTTTCATACATTTACTGTATTTTTGTCCACCCCAACCTCGACTCGGTGCCATTGTTTGTTGGAATGCGGGAAAGGTCTATTATGTCTTAAGGCTTGCTAATTTGTGCTGAGTTCGTTAAGATTGAGAGCTTAGCAAAATAATAACCCGGAGCATGAGATAAAAAAGCGACCTAAGACGCGCTCGTCTGCTTCGCACCGGCGCTTAATCATATAACGACGAAATATACAAACAAACAAACAAACAAACAAAACAAAACAAAACAAACAAAAACTAAACTCGCACAAAATTTCGGGAAATATGAGCCACTCCTTTTGAATTGTCAGCACGAACATACTTCTCCGTCTAGCGGGACAGTACTGAAAGTTGCGGATCTTCGTTTTTATCCTTAAATTTACGGCCCACGTGCGAAGGGGATAAAACTAGCTCTATATATAACTTACAGTACTAATTGAGACGAAAAGGTTGGTAAGAAGAATGCGTGCACTGAGTTCGAATCGAAACTAATGACTCAAATTTCCCCGAAATAAAGCAAACCCTTATTACGTTGTTACTCTTCTGTTACACCGAGCTTTCTTCAGAGATAATTACAATTTCATAGCATCTACACAAACCTCCCTTAAAATCAAAAGACTCATTCAGGGTGCCATTACTGGACCCAGATAATATAGATCAGCGTTCCTGTACCTCGGTTGGGGTGTGGTTTGCTGGTGTAGAAAGCCTGCTATAACTTAAAGGCTTCGGCCTGATCTAAGTCAGTGTTATTGTTAGGTTTGGCTGGGACCACATTATTACGCATTCCTTGCTAAAACGAGCCGAAAAAGACATACCCTTTTAAATAGCTTTAAGGGTGCTAAGGTGCGTCACAAAGCAACAGGAACAAAAAAAAATTATACTGGTTCTAGTAACTGGCAACACATGTTTCTTTCGCAGGTTGACCCCAGATCGAACTCTACTCACTTAATGTGCCTTTGCAATCACCTGACGTTTTTTGGTGGGAATTTCATTCAGGCCCCAAATCCTATTGACTTTGACAAAGTAATAGCAGAGCTTACACGGATCGACGAGTCTGGCAACATTTCAGTTCTGGTGACTGTAGCAATCCTTTTTCTTCTATATATTGTAGTCTTAATCTTTGCAAGGAGGAATGACAAGAGAGATGCAATCAAGGTAACTATCGTTGAAAGAGCGATGATGTCTTTCGTAGCATGGTGCTCATAGGACAGGGGAATTTTTCTAGCTTGTCCCATGATGGAGTCACTTTGAGATGTTTCGACTGCTATACTTCTAGTCTTCCGCAAGCGATGAGGTCGATCTTTTGAAGTGTCACTATTTGTAGCACTTTGGCTCACTGCTATTGATGCATTTCGATCATCATTAATATCCCGACTTTCTGACTCTGTTTTCTCATAGATCCACATTGTATCTTAATGGCTGTTGTATATCTCCGTCACGCTCCCTTATACTCTCTCGCACGGCTCTAGACACATAGACATAGCCGTATGTCTTGAGCAGTCATTGATCGTGTACAAACCTCCGCAATTTCAGAGGACACCAACGAGACGGAGAATTTGCCCATTTGGGACAAATTCAAGTTAATTGATGTTGGCCCATCCATATTAGACTTCATCCAAATAACTTCCATAGAGACAATCCCAATCCCTAAAGCATGAATTTCATACCTACAAACAAAAAACACAACAGCTGCTCAGTTCCAATGCGGATCTATGAGGGAACAGTGTCACAACGTTCGGAATAACAATGAGGATTAAGATACATCAATAGCGGCGAACCAACTTGCTACATATAGCAACACGTAAACAACCGACGTCATCGCATGATGAGGACTAGCACTATAGCAGTAGAAACGTCGCGATCAACATTCTAAAGTAACTCCATCGTGAGACAAACTAGTAAATTCATCTGTCCTATATCTTACAACATGATAAATAATAGACACATCTTCAACTACTTAGTGCCCATATCAATAGATAACTCAGCTCGAACTTTCTAGCCTACCCTTCAAAAGACAATAGCATATTTTATTAAATTCCTTGACTAAAAACGAGACAGACGTTTAAGGTTAACAATGGCAATTTCCAAAACACAACAACAACAAAACAAAACAAACAGAATACAAGGTTAGTGTTTAATTCTGTACAACTGAAGGGAACTTTCTCGGTATTATTTGTAGTAACTTTTCTTCGTGTTACTATATGTAATCGGCGACTGGAGAGAGAATCCGTGTCTTCGACTCTTGTTTCAAGCGACAAGAAACAAAGGCGAAAAAGATCGGATGCCCTCGCAGGCTAGGTAATCGTTAGATCGGCATAGTGGATAATGGGAGGGCTCTTACTCTTCAACCTTAAGTACCCAACAAGTGTATAACACATTATTAATGCATTACTTTGACACTTCTAAATCAAAATTACTAGCGGTGACTGTAAAAGAGAGGTAACGCACACTGAAATGAGAGAAATCGCATACCATATTTTAGTGATTCCATCATCAATAATATGGTTATCTGATTCTCTTCATTAGATTTGCCCTCCACGTCATGTAACAATCACTGGAGGAGGAAGCTATCTCTACGACTTAGTTATAACCACTGGCGTTTGGAAAAATTCAGGAACTACAGCCAACGTAACAATAAGCATTAATGGTAAAATGAATGAACATCACCTCATTCAGCTACGAGGTAAAGGCAATTCAAGAGAAATATTTTCACGTGGAAGTATAGATAGGTTTGTCTTGGTCACAAAAGAATCGTTAGGACCTTTGACTGATATAACTTTGGAACATGACAATTCCGGAGAGAATCCATCATGGTTCGTTGAGGCAACAACAATAACAGACAGGCAGACTGACGAGAAATGGGTGTTCCCGATAAACCGGTGGCTAGCGTTGGAGAAAGCTGATGGGGAAATAGAAGTAACTTCTGAAAACACAAGTCATATGTCTTTTCAAATAAACTCCATTTACTTTTTGGAAGAAAACTTGTAGACAGTCACTTGTGGCTGTCTGTCTTCTGTAAACCATGCAGCAGTACATTCACACGTGTACAGAGGGCTTCGTGTTGCCTTTCACTTTTATTTAGCGCCATGATTGCTAGCGTCATGTTCTATAACGTAAGTGGGGAGTCGGTTGAGACTATACAGGTTGGACCGTTTAAGTTCTCTTGGAGACAGATTCTCATTGGAGTTCAAAGTGGTCTTATAGTCGCTCCTGTAAACATCCTGATAGTCTTTTTGTTTAAGTACAGTGGATCAAGGAGATTCGGATGGTACAAAGTTAAAGAAGGTGGTGAGATCCCGCATCTTGCAGATAAGCTAAGAAAGCCAGCTTGCATGTTGCCTCACGTCTTTGTATACGTTGGCTGGTTCCTGTGCCTCGCCACAGCTCTAACAGCCGCATTCTTCACCATATTGTACACTTTACTTTGGGGTAAAGAAGTTTCGGAGCAATGGCTTGCCTCCACTCTGATTACAGTTAGTCAGGATATTCTCATTGTGCAACCAACTAAGACTATGGTGGCTGTTATACTGATTGCGTTACTCTTAACCAGAAATAAAGCCCACCAAAGCGAACTCGCAGGTGAAAGAGATGCTTCGTCTGGGAGTAACATTGATTTCTTAAGCGATGATCCTAAACGTGGACTTAAACTTCATAAATTAGAGGCGATACGTGAGCGGACCAAAAAAGAGGCACAGTTGACCAAAATGGTAAAGAAAATTGTTCTCCATTTAGTCTTTTTGTTTCTCTTGGCCGTCGTTTGCTATGGCAACAAGAACGAAAATCGTTACCTGATGACGAAGGAGATGAGGAATCCAACGCTAACAAAGACGTTTTCTAAGGTAAGGATATACTTGATGACATGTCAAGGAAATTGCTGCTGCACACTCATCGATTAATTTTTTCCAGAGTAAGTGATATGACTAAACGCTGGCATAAAATAAGAAAAAATAAACAAACAAACAAACAAACAAACAAAAACAACTCATTATACTATTAACAATCACTTTCTCATTTCAGGTTACAACTTATCGCAGTTTATGGATTTGGTTGAGGCAAAAGTTAATGCCAACTATGTACAATCGACCATGGTACAATGGCTTTGAAGAGAAGAACGAAATGTACATAGGGAACAGGATGTCCATATTGATTGGAATGCCATGGATGCGGCAACTAAGAGTGAAAAAGAGTAAGTGTGACGAAATAATTTGTTACAGTGTTTTCTGATCGACACGATCATTCTGCTTTAAGGTTACCTATATACTTTTAGGGGTTCATCGTGTCGAAGCCATGGTTTAAAATGTGGTACGTAAGGCCCTGTTTCAAAATAAAACTTATACAGCTGCACATGGCTATCAAACTATACAAATGAATTGCATAATTAGCCACGACCTCTTAATGCGAGCGTCCGAATCACCTCTTCAAAGCTACAAGTCAATATGAATTTGTTCTTTTGCCCTCTAATGGAAACTTGAACAACTGCTAGTTAAAATATAAACAAAAACTGTGTCTTCGAATTTATTTAATTAGAAATGTTTTTCTCCAAGAGCGATTTATGTTCGATCACTCAAGTTCTGTAAATATATATAATGTTTCAAAAATGTTCTGTAACTTTTTACTTCAATTGAATTATGGCAAACGACACCTACGTTTTTTTTAGTGCTTTTGGTCTGGAATCCACGAAACAAATTAAATTAAGTATACTTTCATAGACAGCTCTATATAAGCTTTAAGTTGATATACGAGTTTATGTATATGTATTGTATACCGGGTGAGCTGTATCGGTTGGACGCGAGACTCTAAAGGTATTCAGTAACCTAAACCACTCCCTGCAGGATCAGTGAAGCTTTATAAAACACCATTTAAAGTAGCTTAGCAGTTTTACCTGCGTTTTTCTAAACATAGTAATTTAAATAAAGGCCACGCCTACGTTTGACGCTGTCTGTTGCTGTTCTTTGTCAGGTTCTTGTGCAAACGATTACCATAATATTTCAGACTGCTATTACGACTACTCCAGTCAGGTGGAAGACACTACATTACTGAGTCTACCATATTGGAAACCTCTCTCTCATAATATTTCCTGGTCTGAGGCTTTGAAAATTTGTCCGAAACCATGGCGTTACCATACAGCTGAGGAACTAAGCCAGGGTACAATAAGAGGTTCATATAATACTTATGAAGGAGGTGGCTATCCTGTAGTCCTTGGGTACAACGCTGAGACCGCAAATCGCGTCTTAAAAGAGACTCTTGGCCTCCAATGGGTCGATCGCCAAACTCGAGCCGTCATTATAGAATTCGCAGTGTTCAACGCAAATACAAACTTGATCAGTATTGCTACTTACTTCTATGAGGTGCTTGCAACTGGCGCTGCCTACACTACAAGAAGGATTGAAACTCTTGAGTTATATAGCACAGAGTCTGGAGCTCTAATGTTCTATCTCATTAGCCAGTTTCTGTTTT
>JAHPZR010041967.1:0-18097 GCA_019787425.1 Platygyra sinensis | reverse complement strand
TTTGAGCTCGTAGGGCGAGTGAACTTTGTAGTCTTTAAGGTATCAGTGTACCCCAAATGACCATCATTCTTTGGCGCCGCTTTACGGTCGGACGGTTGACGCAAACCCTACTAAAGTATATATTTTCTGAAAGCTTAATAATTGTAGATTACGACGGTTTATTCACTAACGTAAAAAAAAAAATTAAGGTTTCCCGAATACAGCGCGTTATTTCTCGAAGTATAGAGGTTCACTAATCAAGTTCGTTTCCGGTCGGATTTGAGCGGGACAATTAATATCGCTTTGTCTTCTTGACACCTTTTTCTAAAAAACGGTGTCGGGAAATTTTGATTACTTGTCTGGTTTGTTTCTGACACGCAGTTAAACTTTGAAAGGTTAAAAAACATGCATTCTCTTCACTAAAATAGCCATAACTTTTGAGAGAAGCAATTAATAAAGATTCCCCGACACCATTTTTTTGTCCGATTATCGGACAACGTTCTCTCCAAATTTCAGCGAAAAACGTTTAAAACTCGCCGGAAACGAACTCAAAATGTGTGCTTCATTCGCTGAAATTTTCGTTTCGAGATATGAAGGAAAATATACTTTAGGGCGTTCTTCCGGTGTAATGAGATAATTACATAACATGTCGGAAAATTAATGACCTGTTGATGGATCAAGGGAAGGATTATTTTACTTTAACAATAGAGCTCATATCAATTACCAGGCGGGAAATATCCTTTTGCAAGATCTGATTTGCAAGATCTGGTTCTGCGGGTTCGTCTTTGCCTTTGCCTTCAGTTTTCGCACGGCTAGCACTAACCGTATCGTTCTCCCATCGATTTTGTTCATGATCACTAGCCGCAAACACATCCGCTCGCTCCTTCACGAATCAAATTGAACCCTTTTCCTCTTTGAAGGTTTCTTGAGAACTTCGCATACATACATACATACATACACACATACATACATACATACATACATGAACTTTATTTAAACTCGAATTTCAGAGTAGCCTGATAGGCTAATATCTTCGAGAACAAAAAAGAGAAAGTCTATCTACATACACAAAAATCTACCGGCATACGTACATAAAATAAACCAGCAAAAGGACGAGAACTTTGCGTTTTTTCATCGATGACATGGGATAGATATAGGCTATTAAATTTATAGTCTATAAATACTCGAGGTAGCACATCAACAAATCGAACAACATCGCGTCTCTCACGCGAGCTTTTAATGCAAATTTACTCTCGTGACAAATTGTCGACAGGGTGTTGACAACTATCAATTAGAGATAATTAATGGAAAGAAACGTTTTTCGTTAATAACTTTGCTTAGAATCAATCTTTTTTCATAGAATTTTCTTTAAATGAAAGATTGCAATAATATCTTTCTGAAAAAGTGAAAAACAATTTTTTTGAAAAATGATCAAATTTGGGGTACACTGATACCTTAAAAAAATTAGGAGTGCTTATTTATTACAACTCAATTGGGAGACGACTAAATCCTTTCGATTACTTGTTGACAATATGATAATAATTCAATATCAACTATTTGCGCAGCCTGGGATTGATTGGCATGTCGTAAGCCAAGCAGCATGCTTATAATCTTGAATGCCTATTATTATCATTGTAATCTACATACAGGTATTGCAGTTTGTATCGATAAAAATGTAATTTATCCTTGTAAATTACAAATCATCCGGGTTAACATGTACTGAGTTCTACCAAATAACATAAAAGAAATGTACGGACACAAATAGAGATTTGCTATGTAGACACCACAGGCCGGGCAAAGTTAATACATCACCAGATTCTCCACTGAACCAAGTAATGTAGGAAATACATATGTTTGGGATTTATGAAAACGGTGTCAAAGAATTCGCTTCCTAACCATCAGATTTTTTCTCCCCTCCGCTCGTTTATCTTTATTTTATTGCTGTCCTTTCCCTACTCTTTTGTTTTTTACATGGCTTGGTGGCTGCTTTTACAATTTGTGAAATCAAAGTAAAATATGGATGATTTGGCACAAATTACTGACACTGTTTTCATAAATCCAGTCATATATAGAGACCAATAAAAAGAATTAGTAGGTGGACATAGGGGCTGCCTAGCTCTTAAAGGAAATGAGTTGAAAACTATAAGAAACAGTTGAATGTAAGGCGAAGGTTTTATTATTCACTGGTTTGTTTTCTTTAAATCTGCAGCTTTAGGAACTATGTTGTTCGCTTTAGCTTGTTTAGCTAACTAAATAACATGCCACAACAGGCTTATCGTCATATCGTCATATAAGCCGCACTATCAATATAATACAATGAGAATCTTATGTTTTGATCAACTTTTCATGCGTAGGCTAATATCGACTGACGGACTGATTGGATTTTCTCGGTGATTGGGTGTGTGTGTTTTGTCATAGTGGTTGCGTTTGTTGAAGTTTTTTTCGAATACTCTTCAGTTCCGTGAAACCTAAAGCATTCTAACGTATTTGAGGTTACAATACAACTTCGAGCGACGATTAAGCAAACGAAAGTACAATTGTTACGGGTACTCGGGAAGTAGATCAATAATTTTGAAAGTTTTCTTGAGCTGAGGGTGAAAAATGGAATTTGACATGTTTCATCCAGTACGCTAGTGTAGAGACCGGAGGTTTTAATCTCGGGGACTCTCCTATGAAAAGGACGGGGGTGCTAATCGTATTTGAAAAGAACCCCTAGGAGATACGTGTACCAAGATCCAGTTTGGTGGGTGTGGCCTCACCCCTAAGAGGTGCCAATTCTTAAACATCACACTAGCGGACATTGACGTTTTTCTGCTCAATACCTTTTTAAAGGTATCGCATACACTAATGCTGGAAACCTCTTGAGGCGGAACATTCTAGGAGGTATCAGACATTCTTTTTGACTCCTAAAAAATATAAGAGCAACCCTGTCATTGAAATATGGAATTTTCACCTTCGACACTCCCACCCCTTCCCCCACCAAAATTGTTCATGCAATATCTTACTCTAAGAGAAAGTGAATGATATGGAATGGCATCCTATAGGATCAATATCCTGGACGGATATTGAAAAAATGTCTGGTAACTGTAGTTTCCGTGTTTTGGGGTTTCGCTGCCCTCGCGAATTCTTTACTTGGGAGAAGGATTAATTTTACAGTGCGGCAGACACGCAAAGTTTATAACTCTTTCTTGTGAAAGTGGAGACGGAGTAGGACAAGATTCGTCTAACTGGCGTGCTTGACGAATCGTATCTTTTCAACTAACAATTTCGAAAACAAAACTGACTCAAAGCGATGACTGGACTGTCGACAGCCCTGATTTTCTTCACGATGGCAATCACAGGCTGTAGCATGGCCGAATATATCAGGATTGAACGCGACAGTACCTTGCCGAATGACGATTTTCTCTTACCAAATTCTCAGTGCTCTGGGAACAAAGCACAATGCGGCAATTTCAACAGTACTTCGCTTGCACTATGCTGGTGTTTTTGTGCAGATTTACAAGGTAAAACTACTAGTTTTTATGAGTCAAGTTATGGCTGCCTTCCAGTCAGCGACGTTCGACAACAAGCAGGTAAGACCGTCAGTTGGTTGATCAAATCATAGTTTGTTGAATAAAATTTGACCATGCAGTTTCGATCGACTATTATTTGTTTTCAGTACTCCTTTATCTAATGATGATATCCTGTTTACACCTTTCAAAAGAACCAAACATGTTTTAAGCTTGAAAAATCGACTCCCATGTCAAATTTGTAGCAGTTTAATACAAGCAAAAAGAAAAGGAATGAGAGAAATCACGGCCGATCTTGCAGTGGAGCCTAGGTTTTTCAGTTGATTTATATTAATACATATCTTTTATTCTTCTTCTATATTGGGCACAAAAACGTTTTATGTACAAGTCAAATCAAAGCTTCAACATCTCCCCAGCGGGCATACCCTGGGCATTTGATGACTTTTCCTGCCCGGGAGAGAGGGAATTTGATCAACACTCATAGTGTGTGGGGAAGTTGATCGCTAGCCTCGATTTCATGTTACGAGTCGCGCTGAGTTGATAAATCATGGCGGAGACGGCGGAGATGGCGGAGACAAACTTTGTTGAATTCAAAGGAAATTACTGCGTATTCGTGGCGGATTGGTTGAAAACCAAAGGCATATACAAGCTTAAATATATTAAATTGTATTTACAAACAACAATTCAATACATTACCGACGTCGCGTGTTAGAGGTGAATATTTTAGTATTTTTGCGAAGATGCATATGTAGATGCGTAAATAATGGAATGAATGTATGGAATGTTGCACTTATATAACAACGTAAAACCTACGATGAATTCAGTTTATAAAAATGATCTTGGCCGCGACTCGTGAAGTTATAGCGAGTTCATCGACGCTGTTTGACTTGATGTGTTTATATGAAATATACCCAGAATCTCGTGGCGTGTAAGGGTGTTGTCTGATAAACCATGTTTACATACACAGCTTCAGAAACATAATTGTAGCGCCAGGCTCACGGCGACTGTTGAAGAGCCAAAGGTCACGAGCTAAACAATTTGTCGCGATGAACGTAGCGAGTGGGAATGCTTTACTAGTCGAGTAACGTCGGGAATCACTGATTGTCACTGATGTTGGTGATTTAATTGATGATAATCGAATATAAACTGAAAGACCATGCGAAATTATACAAACTCATTAAAATATTTGCGAATTACCAAGATAACAAATGATCAGGGAAGTGTAAAAGATGAATATACATTCCAATCATAATTTAACGAGGACAAGCTAACAAGCAGCTAAACTACGAAAGGGCAAGCAAAAAAAACCGAAATTGAAACTTATCAAATTCTAGGTACTTTAGTGAACTAGGTCGAATAGCATATGAAAAGAAACGTAAATAACAGCAAAGATAAACTACTATTTAAAAACTACAAACGCATGGTTACAATTTAGCACTGCTTGCGGAAGTGCTATGACGAGCAAAGCATAAAGCGGGAAAATAGAACCAAAATACTGGGAATGTCTACAGATACAAAAGGGGACTAATACTACATAAAATGTGTTTTGAATTCAATGCTCATAGAAGCAAAATGTGAAATATAAAGACTAGGGCGTTGTCACGTACTTGACTTAAATTTCACACGTGGAGGAAACCACGAGTATTTTGCACTAGAAAACTATTGTCCGAGACAAGTACTTAACCGCTTAAACTCAAAAGCCAAGAGTGACTTAACGAACTTCTATTACTAAGGCGCTCCAATCAAGGTGAAAACTAACGAGGACTAAAGGAACTCAAACGCTACTGGCAATGTGCCGCTATTTTGCACTAAGTATTTCCACTCGTAAAGCTAATGACGTAACACTAGATAAACAAAATTAACAAATCAAAAAGAATCACTTGTAATCACTACGGAAATAGATTAGTCTCGTTCTGGTGTTCTTTACAATAATATAGAAGCTGCTGAAAAGTTAAAACAGTAATTTGGTAATTTTCCCGAGGGTAGGGGCATTTGAACAGCTTTTCGGCCCGGGGAGGTGGGGATTTGAACAAAAATTTTCCAAAAATTTGCCGGGGGGATGTTGAAGCTCCGATTTGACTGGTTCATTCAATCAGTTTTATTTGTTTGCAAAATATTAGCTCTCACGCTACGCATCATGCGCAAAAGTGCAGCGAAACTTCAAGAGAACTACACCAGCGGTTTTAAACGTGTCTTTTTTGGCAAGGTCAGACTCAGAAGCCAGCCTTAACTTTTCATCAGCACATTCTATGTTTTTTCATAGGTTGCCAGATGCAATTTACAGGGGATTCAGTGGACCAACGTTTGGTGTTTTTTCCCTCTGATTCTGTTCATCGGGAACAAACTGTAGACATGCCTGCCAACCAGAAGTGCACTTTCTATTATGGAAATCTATTCTATGTGCAATATCTGGATTGTGCTGGTTCCTGGAGGTCAATAGAATCGCTAAATGTGCTTGACACTATAGAGCTGACACCCGGTTGGTCTTCAAGTCAGCTGAAGATCAGGGTAAGTTAAGTAACAATTTACTGATAACTGAGACGTGGGTTGCAATTGTAACTGAGATCCACTCTAGCCGATCTATTATCTAGTAATTCAAATTTGGTCCAAATGTTGTTTGAACCATTTTGATTTAGGACAGGCTCACTACCTGGAGCAGTCACTGGGTTTTGGATCAGGTCTGAACTAGGGAATGCGCAAAATCGAATATATCTTTTAGTCTTGTCTAGGGAAAGGTTTCAGCAGTTTGTTACAGAAGGGCCCTGTATTAAGAAAAAACCCAGCGACTTTGCTAGAGGTTTGTTTTGGACACCGAAGGGGAAAAGACAACGGGGGAGACCTAAAACAACCTGGAGGTCAGTAGAGAAAGAACTTACATCCATACGCCTGACCTGTGGGGCGAGGTCCGGAAGGTGGCACAGGATCCTTCATGAGACAGACTGTGCAGGCCTTATGAGTCCCATGGTGCAATGAGGCCAGATGATGAAAATGTCCAAAACTGCCCCAAAACATAAGCCATAGACAACAGATGAAGTAATAACGTTTTTGAATTTAGGTCCTTTTCACCATCTTCAAGTAAAAAAAAATAGACTATTTTCCTGAATTAAAAATCAGAGTACTTCATCAATTGGTCACACAGGAACTAATGAAGGAATAAATGGCTAACAATATTGTATATATATTTTTTTCAGATTAAAGCTGGTACAACACTATTCCAGAACGCATTGGCAGGTCGTCTCGTTAGAGTTGCAATACAATGTCGAACTGACACTCCTAACGTTCTGTTGACAAGCTCATGTGTTGTGTTCCAGGTTCATGGACATATTAAATGTAAGCATACATGAAGTGATAAGAAAGATTGCTGCATCAAATTAGATAATGCAAAGCCTCTTAAGCGCGAAACCAAAATATTATATTTAGCGCATAATATGAAAATTAAGCAGTGAAACATGATTGACATAAGACGGTAAAACGAGTTAACACAATAATCGAGAATCGAAATACATGTCAACATTTAAATAGCACTCTAAGCCTTCAGTTCACGAGCTCATGTGCCGTGCTCACTGTCCATGGAGTAATTAAATGTAAGCACATATGAAATGATAAGAAAGGTTAATAATAATAATAATAATAATAATAATAATAATAATAATAATAATAATAATAATAATAATAATAATAATAATAATATTCACTGATTAGCTCATGGGCTACGCTGCGGCGCCTCGTGTTGCTTTTATTGTATATGGCATACAGACGTTTTTACTGATATATAATAATAATAATAATAATAATAATAATAATAATAATAATAATATAATAATAATAATAATCAAGAGAACAAGATTTTTAAATTTGAAAGACATGTTTCGGCCAACTCCTGTAGCCAATCGTCAGTTTACGGCAGGGAAATTTACACTGATGCAACAATATTATAGCGGAAAATTAGAATAGACAATGGTAGGATGCAACAGACTGATTACAAAGAAAGAATTAAGATTTACATGAAACAATTGCCCATTGGATTCTAAGGCGGAGGCGCTATTACTCCACACGTGAATATAGCCACTGCTCTCCTATGATCTTTCAATAATTCGTGAAATCCGTGGTTGCTTTTGCCACTGATTCTAATGGACAACAAAGCACTCGCTCGCAACAAAGGGATCAACCGGACCACCTAAGGTGAATCCTGTAAATGCTTGAAAATGTGACGAGAGGCCTTAATCCATATGTAAACCGGCCTGCTCGTTTAGAGCGCGTGCAACATGTGGCGGAAGTACCTCGCCGACATAGCAGGACACGGCAGCCGCACACCTGAAGTGCCTATAAACAACGCCCTATGATGTGAGCAGACCTCTTCAGGCGATAAGGGTCTTTCGCGCTAAAACAAAGAGCCGATTTTGAAACGAAGAAAAACACTAGCTTGATAGTAAAGCTGTGGTCACAAAAACGCGCTGCATGGTTTCTGCGGAATCCCGCTTTTGTGCAAATAGCCAGAAAATTTAGACCCACGTAAGTAGTTTAACGTAGGACACTCTGGGCTGTTGTTTCCATTGCCTGTTAACGTTAAACTGAAAAACTTTTGATGTGGAATTAATAGACCTCTTTAGCTTGGGCGGTTTGTTTTCCATTGTAGAACACGTGGTATCTCTGGAGAATTTTTCTTTTGTCCACCTTAAAAGTATTCATTCATATACACGGGACTATTTGAAAATTTTTGGAAATGCAGGAATTCTCGAGAGTATCATCACGTGCGTCTACAATGGGAAAACAAAACCGCCCAAGCTAAAGCAGGTCTATAGCCTTGTCGATAATGGTGCTGGATAAGAATTTTTGAGTAAAAACATCCTTATCTTAGTTGTTCCTGGCGGAATCCTAGCAAGTACTATTAATTTATACGCTCGATCTATAAGAGTTCTAATTAAGCCTAACTATATGGGAGTATGATGTAAGCTAGTGAAATTCATAAGGAGGCCAGTAAAGGTGGATTTGCGAAACACCGTGCCGTGGTGAAAAAAGGGACCTGATTGTGTCCATGAGGAGATCTAAAAAAGGCAACCTATTTTCAGATCTCCATTTCCATGGTTGAAACCTATAATTTATATGCCTGCTATTAAGATAATGAAAAGCTGCACAGCATCCGCTTCAGAGTGAAATAAAACAAGAGTGTCGTCGACGTACCCGCCCGTAGAACAAAACCTCCGATAAACACAGAAATTTTTAACCACAGCCTCTCATGATGAACCATAAAAAGATTGGCCAATACTGTGCGAGGGGGATCACATAGCTACCCCATCAACTTGATCATAAAGGAACCGTTGAAAGAAAAAAAAAGGTTTTGAAGGGGGGGGGGGCGAAATTTTTGGGCTGTGGCTATTGTGAAAGATCTTTAGCTCCTAGATGAAAAAGTGGATTGGTATACTGAGTGTGTACACACAGCTAAATCCTGCTGCAGCGGCCCAAAGGCTCAAACCAGCTCGAATCTATCGGCCTCCCTAGAGCAAAAACCGGCGCAGCAGGTTGCGGTCCCTCCCTGACCGGTCGATAGGTCTATTCCATTAGGACCTACAATTATAATATGCGCCAAATACCTCGTAATTTCATGACACCCCTCATTCCCGCTGAGGTTCTGCGCCTGAGGATTCGTCTCGGTTCGTTAATGAGATCAAAAAACTGACAATGCATAACAAGCTCATGTGTCGTTTGACGTGGGAAAGCCCTTTTTCACGAACATCCTCCTAGAGGAAAGTATCAGATTTAGCTGTAGTTACATCACTCAGTATACCAATACCACTTTTTCAGCTAGAGCTAAAGATCTTTTATCACATAGCCACAGCCCGAATCTCACTTTTCCATCTAACGTTCTTTTTATAACAAGTGATGGGGTAGCTATGGGATCCCCCCTCGCACCAGTACGGGCCAACCTTTTTAGGTCATCATGAGAGGGATGTGGTTACCAAAACGTCGGTCTACGGAGGGGTTGGTTCTACCGGACGGTACGTCGACGACACCTTTTGTTTATTTCACTCTGCAAGCGGATGGCTGGCCAGCTTTTCATTATCTTAATAGCAGGCATATAAATATAGGTTTCACCATGGAAATGGAATCTGAAAATAGGTTGCCTTTTTTACTGTCCTATGACAACAATCAGGCCCCTGTTATCACCACGGTGTTCGCAAATCCACCTTTACCGGACTCCTTATGATTTCACTAGCTTTACTATCATACTCATATAAGTTAGGCTTAATTAGGAATCTTATAGATAGAGCGTATAAGATTAATGTAACTTGGCTAGGATTCCCGTCGGAAACAACTAAGATGTAAAGGATGTTTTACGCACAATTCTTATCCACACACATATCGACAAGGCTATAGACCTCTTTAGCTGGGGTGGTTTGTGTTCCAATTGTAGACCACGTGATGATACTCCAGAATTCTTGCTTTCAAAATTTCAAATAGTCCCGTGTATATGAATGATAATTTTAAGGGGACAAAAGAAAAATTCTCCAGAGAATACCACCTGTTATACAATGGGGGAAAACAAACCGCCAGCTAAAGAGGTCTATAGTTCCACTATCAATAAGTTTTTCAGTTTTACCGGCAAAATGGCAACAACAGCCCAGAGTGCTCTTCTGTTAAAGCTACCTTACGTGGGTAAATTTTCTGCTATTTCACAAAATCGGATTTCTCTAGAACCTTTCGGCCGTTTTTTTGTGACCAAAAACACAGCGTTTAATATTAGCTAGTGTTTTTCTTCGTTTCCAAAATCGGCTCTTTGTTTAGCGTGGAAAGACGCTTTATCCCTAGAAGAGCTCAAATCATGCGTGGTTTATAGATTCAGGTATGTGCAGGCTGGCCCCCCCCCCCCCCGGTGCCTGGCTATGTCGGCGAGACTTCCCGGACCACCTGTGGCACGCGCAAAACGAGCACTTAAATATGGATAAGGCTCTCACCATTTCAAGCATTTACAGGATTCCGCTGGGTGTCGTTGCCTTTGTTCGAGCGAGTGCGCGTTTGGTGTTTTTGTCATAGGTCGAAGAACCTACACAATTAAACATTCAAGGCCAGAATGCTGTCATGGTGGTGTGAGAAACGCTAAATCACCAATTGTTCTGTAATCTTAATCTTTCTTTGTATCGGTTGTTGTATCATATCCATTGTTGTATTCTAAATTTTCCGCTATTATATTTGTTCATCATTGTATTTCCATCGTTAAACTGAATGATTGCATCAGTAGTTTGCCGAAACATGTCTTTCAAATTTAAAAATCTTGTTCTCTTGATTATTATTATTATTATTATTATTATTATTATTATTATTATTATTATTATTATTATTATTATATATCAGTAAAAAACGTCTGTATGCCATATACAATAAAAGCAACACGAGGCGCCGCAGCGTAGCCCATGAGCTAATCAGTGAATATTATTATTATTATTATTATTATTATTATTATTATTATTATTATTATTATTATTATTATTATTATTATTATTATTAACCTTTCTTATCATTTCATATGTGCTTACATTTAATTACTCCATGGACAGTGAGCACGGCACATGAGCTCGTGAACTGAAGGCTTAGAGTGCTATTTAAATGTTGACATGTATTTCGATTCTCGATTATTGTGTTAACTCGTTTTACCGTCTTATGTCAATCATGTTTCACTGCTTAATTTTCATATTATGCGCTAAATATAATATTTTGGTTTCGCGCTTAAGAGGCTTTGCATTATCTAATTTGATGCAGCAATCTTTCTTATCACTTCATGTATGCTTACATTTAATATGTCCATGAACCTGGAACACAACACATGAGCTTGTCAACAGAACGTTAGGAGTGTCAGTTCGACATTGTATTGCAACTCTAACGAGACGACCTGCCAATGCGTTCTGGAATAGTGTTGTACCAGCTTTAATCTGAAAAAAATATATATACAATATTGTTAGCCATTTATTCCTTCATTAGTTCCTGTGTGACCAATTGATGAAGTACTCTGATTTTTAATTCAGGAAAATAGTCTATTTTTTTTACTTGAAGATGGTGAAAAGGACCTAAATTCAAAAACGTTATTACTTCATCTGTTGTCTATGGCTTATGTTTTGGGGCAGTTTTGGACATTTTCATCATCTGGCCTCATTGCACCATGGGACTCATAAGGCCTGCACAGTCTGTCTCATGAAGGATCCTGTGCCACCTTCCGGACCTCGCCCCACAGGTCAGGCGTATGGATGTAAGTTCTTTCTCTACTGACCTCCAGGTTGTTTTAGGTCTCCCCCGTTGTCTTTTCCCCTTCGGTGTCCAAAACAAACCTCTAGCAAAGTCGCTGGGTTTTTTCTTAATACAGGGCCCTTCTGTAACAAACTGCTGAAACCTTTCCCTAGACAAGACTAAAAGATATATTCGATTTTGCGCATTCCCTAGTTCAGACCTGATCCAAAACCCAGTGACTGCTCCAGGTAGTGAGCCTGTCCTAAATCAAAATGGTTCAAACAACATTTGGACCAAATTTGAATTACTAGATAATAGATCGGCTAGAGTGGATCTCAGTTACAATTGCAACCCACGTCTCAGTTATCAGTAAATTGTTACTTAACTTACCCTGATCTTCAGCTGACTTGAAGACCAACCGGGTGTCAGCTCTATAGTGTCAAGCACATTTAGCGATTCTATTGACCTCCAGGAACCAGCACAATCCAGATATTGCACATAGAATAGATTTCCATAATAGAAAGTGCACTTCTGGTTGGCAGGCATGTCTACAGTTTGTTCCCGATGAACAGAATCAGAGGGAAAAAACACCAAACGTTGGTCCACTGAATCCCTGTAAATTGCATCTGGCAACCTATGAAAAAACATAGAATGTGCTGATGAAAAGTTAAGGCTGGCTTCTGAGTCTGACCTTGCCAAAAAAGACACGTTTAAAACCGCTGGTGTAGTTCTCTTGAAGTTTCGCTGCACTTTTGCGCATGATGCGTAGCGTGAGAGCTAATATTTTGCAAACAAATAAAACTGATTGAATGAACCAGTCAAATCGGAGCTTCAACATCCCCCCGGGCAAATTTTTGGAAAATTTTTGTTCAAATCCCCACCTCCCCGGGCCGAAAAGCTGTTCAAATGCCCCTACCCTCGGGAAAATTACCAAATTACTGTTTTAACTTTTCAGCAGCTTCTATATTATTGTAAAGAACACCAGAACGAGACTAATCTATTTCCGTAGTGATTACAAGTGATTCTTTTTGATTTGTTAATTTTGTTTATCTAGTGTTACGTCATTAGCTTTACGAGTGGAAATACTTAGTGCAAAATAGCGGCACATTGCCAGTAGCGTTTGAGTTCCTTTAGTCCTCGTTAGTTTTCACCTTGATTGGAGCGCCTTAGTAATAGAAGTTCGTTAAGTCACTCTTGGCTTTTGAGTTTAAGCGGTTAAGTACTTGTCTCGGACAATAGTTTTCTAGTGCAAAATACTCGTGGTTTCCTCCACGTGTGAAATTTAAGTCAAGTACGTGACAACGCCCTAGTCTTTATATTTCACATTTTGCTTCTATGAGCATTGAATTCAAAACACATTTTATGTAGTATTAGTCCCCTTTTGTATCTGTAGACATTCCCAGTATTTTGGTTCTATTTTCCCGCTTTATGCTTTGCTCGTCATAGCACTTCCGCAAGCAGTGCTAAATTGTAACCATGCGTTTGTAGTTTTTAAATAGTAGTTTATCTTTGCTGTTATTTACGTTTCTTTTCATATGCTATTCGACCTAGTTCACTAAAGTACCTAGAATTTGATAAGTTTCAATTTCGGTTTTTTTTGCTTGCCCTTTCGTAGTTTAGCTGCTTGTTAGCTTGTCCTCGTTAAATTATGATTGGAATGTATATTCATCTTTTACACTTCCCTGATCATTTGTTATCTTGGTAATTCGCAAATATTTTAATGAGTTTGTATAATTTCGCATGGTCTTTCAGTTTATATTCGATTATCATCAATTAAATCACCAACATCAGTGACAATCAGTGATTCCCGACGTTACTCGACTAGTAAAGCATTCCCACTCGCTACGTTCATCGCGACAAATTGTTTAGCTCGTGACCTTTGGCTCTTCAACAGTCGCCGTGAGCCTGGCGCTACAATTATGTTTCTGAAGCTGTGTATGTAAACATGGTTTATCAGACAACACCCTTACACGCCACGAGATTCTGGGTATATTTCATATAAACACATCAAGTCAAACAGCGTCGATGAACTCGCTATAACTTCACGAGTCGCGGCCAAGATCATTTTTATAAACTGAATTCATCGTAGGTTTTACGTTGTTATATAAGTGCAACATTCCATACATTCATTCCATTATTTACGCATCTACATATGCATCTTCGCAAAAAATACTAAAATATTCACCTCTAACACGCGACGTCGGTAATGTATTGAATTGTTGTTTGTAAATACAATTTAATATATTTAAGCTTGTATATGCCTTTGGTTTTCAACCAATCCGCCACGAATACGCAGTAATTTCCTTTGAATTCAACAAAGTTTGTCTCCGCCATCTCCGCCGTCTCCGCCATGATTTATCAACTCAGCGCGACTCGTAACATGAAATCGAGGCTAGCGATCAACTTCCCCACACACTATGAGTGTTGATCAAATTCCCTCTCTCCCGGGCAGGAAAAGTCATCAAATGCCCAGGGTATGCCCGCTGGGGAGATGTTGAAGCTTTGATTTGACTTGTACATAAAACGTTTTTGTGCCCAATATAGAAGAAGAATAAAAGATATGTATTAATATAAATCAACTGAAAAACCTAGGCTCCACTGCAAGATCGGCCGTGATTTCTCTCATTCCTTTTCTTTTTGCTTGTATTAAACTGCTACAAATTTGACATGGGAGTCGATTTTTCAAGCTTAAAACATGTTTGGTTCTTTTGAAAGGTGTAAACAGGATATCATCATTAGATAAAGGAGTACTGAAAACAAATAATAGTCGATCGAAACTGCATGGTCAAATTTTATTCAACAAACTATGATTTGATCAACCAACTGACGGTCTTACCTGCTTGTTGTCGAACGTCGCTGACTGGAAGGCAGCCATAACTTGACTCATAAAAACTAGTAGTTTTACCTTGTAAATCTGCACAAAAACACCAGCATAGTGCAAGCGAAGTACTGTTGAAATTGCCGCATTGTGCTTTGTTCCCAGAGCACTGAGAATTTGGTAAGAGAAAATCGTCATTCGGCAAGGTACTGTCGCGTTCAATCCTGATATATTCGGCCATGCTACAGCCTGTGATTGCCATCGTGAAGAAAATCAGGGCTGTCGACAGTCCAGTCATCGCTTTGAGTCAGTTTTGTTTTCGAAATTGTTAGTTGAAAAGATACGATTCGTCAAGCACGCCAGTTAGACGAATCTTGTCCTACTCCGTCTCCACTTTCACAAGAAAGAGTTATAAACTTTGCGTGTCTGCCGCACTGTAAAATTAATCCTTCTCCCAAGTAAAGAATTCGCGAGGGCAGCGAAACCCCAAAACACGGAAACTACAGTTACCAGACATTTTTTCAATATCCGTCCAGGATATTGATCCTATAGGATGCCATTCCATATCATTCACTTTCTCTTAGAGTAAGATATTGCATGAACAATTTTGGTGGGGGAAGGGGTGGGAGTGTCGAAGGTGAAAATTCCATATTTCAATGACAGGGTTGCTCTTATATTTTTTAGGAGTCAAAAAGAATGTCTGATACCTCCTAGAATGTTCCGCCTCAAGAGGTTTCCAGCATTAGTGTATGCGATACCTTTAAAAAGGTATTGAGCAGAAAAACGTCAATGTCCGCTAGTGTGATGTTTAAGAATTGGCACCTCTTAGGGGTGAGGCCACACCCACCAAACTGGATCTTGGTACACGTATCTCCTAGGGGTTCTTTTCAAATACGATTAGCACCCCCGTCCTTTTCATAGGAGAGTCCCCGAGATTAAAACCTCCGGTCTCTACACTAGCGTACTGGATGAAACATGTCAAATTCCATTTTTCACCCTCAGCTCAAGAAAACTTTCAAAATTATTGATCTACTTCCCGAGTACCCGTAACAATTGTACTTTCGTTTGCTTAATCGTCGCTCGAAGTTGTATTGTAACCTCAAATACGTTAGAATGCTTTAGGTTTCACGGAACTGAAGAGTATTCGAAAAAAACTTCAACAAACGCAACCACTATGACAAAACACACACACCCAATCACCGAGAAAATCCAATCAGTCCGTCAGTCGATATTAGCCTACGCATGAAAAGTTGATCAAAACATAAGATTCTCATTGTATTATATTGATAGTGCGGCTTATATGACGATATGACGATAAGCCTGTTGTGGCATGTTATTTAGTTAGCTAAACAAGCTAAAGCGAACAACATAGTTCCTAAAGCTGCAGATTTAAAGAAAACAAACCAGTGAATAATAAAACCTTCGCCTTACATTCAACTGTTTCTTATAGTTTTCAACTCATTTCCTTTAAGAGCTAGGCAGCCCCTATGTCCACCTACTAATTCTTTTTATTGGTCTCTATATATGACTGGATTTATGAAAACAGTGTCAGTAATTTGTGCCAAATCATCCATATTTTACTTTGATTTCACAAATTGTAAAAGCAGCCACCAAGCCATGTAAAAAACAAAAGAGTAGGGAAAGGACAGCAATAAAATAAAGATAAACGAGCGGAGGGGAGAAAAAATCTGATGGTTAGGAAGCGAATTCTTTGACACCGTTTTCATAAATCCCAAACATATGTATTTCCTACATTACTTGGTTCAGTGGAGAATCTGGTGATGTATTAACTTTGCCCGGCCTGTGGTGTCTACATAGCAAATCTCTATTTGTGTCCGTACATTTCTTTTATGTTATTTGGTAGAACTCAGTACATGTTAACCCGGATGATTTGTAATTTACAAGGATAAATTACATTTTTATCGATACAAACTGCAATACCTGTATGTAGATTACAATGATAATAATAGGCATTCAAGATTATAAGCATGCTGCTTGGCTTACGACATGCCAATCAATCCCAGGCTGCGCAAATAGTTGATATTGAATTATTATCATATTGTCAACAAGTAATCGAAAGGATTTAGTCGTCTCCCAATTGAGTTGTAATAAATAAGCACTCCTAATTTTTTTAAGGTATCAGTGTACCCCAAATTTGATCATTTTTCAAAAAAATTGTTTTTCACTTTTTCAGAAAGATATTATTGCAATCTTTCATTTAAAGAAAATTCTATGAAAAAAGATTGATTCTAAGCAAAGTTATTAACGAAAAACGTTTCTTTCCATTAATTATCTCTAATTGATAGTTGTCAACACCCTGTCGACAATTTGTCACGAGAGTAAATTTGCATTAAAAGCTCGCGTGAGAGACGCGATGTTGTTCGATTTGTTGATGTGCTACCTCGAGTATTTATAGACTATAAATTTAATAGCCTATATCTATCCCATGTCATCGATGAAAAAACGCAAAGTTCTCGTCCTTTTGCTGGTTTATTTTATGTACGTATGCCGGTAGATTTTTGTGTATGTAGATAGACTTTCTCTTTTTTGTTCTCGAAGATATTAGCCTATCAGGCTACTCTGAAATTCGAGTTTAAATAAAGTTCATGTATGTATGTATGTATGTATGTGTGTATGTATGTATGTATGTATGCGAAGTTCTCAAGAAACCTTCAAAGAGGAAAAGGGTTCAATTGATTCGTGAAGGAGCGAGCGGATGTGTTTGCGGCTAGTGATCATGAACAAAATCGATGGGAGAACGATACGGTTAGTGCTAGCCGTGCGAAAACTGAAGGCAAAGGCAAAGACGAACCCGCAGAACCAGATCTTGCAAATCAGATCTTGCAAAAGGATATTTCCCGCCTGGTAATTGATATGAGCTCTATTGTTAAAGTAAAATAATCCTTCCCTTGATCCATCAACAGGTCATTAATTTTCCGACATGTTATGTAATTATCTCATTACACCGGAAGAACGCCCTAAAGTATATTTTCCTTCATATCTCGAAACGAAAATTTCAGCGAATGAAGCACACATTTTGAGTTCGTTTCCGGCGAGTTTTAAACGTTTTTCGCTGAAATTTGGAGAGAACGTTGTCCGATAATCGGACAAAAAAATGGTGTCGGGGAATCTTTATTAATTGCTTCTCTCAAAAGTTATGGCTATTTTAGTGAAGAGAATGCATGTTTTTTAACCTTTCAAAGTTTAACTGCGTGTCAGAAACAAACCAGACAAGTAATCAAAATTTCCCGACACCGTTTTTTAGAAAAAGGTGTCAAGAAGACAAAGCGATATTAATTGTCCCGCTCAAATCCGACCGGAAACGAACTTGATTAGTGAACCTCTATACTTCGAGAAATAACGCGCTGTATTCGGGAAACCTTAATTTTTTTTTTTACGTTAGTGAATAAACCGTCGTAATCTACAATTATTAAGCTTTCAGAAAATATATACTTTAGTAGGGTTTGCGTCAACCGTCCGACCGTAAAGCGGCGCCAAAGAATGATGGTCATTTGGGGTACACTGATACCTTAAAGACTACAAAGTTCACTCGCCCTACGAGCTCAAATTCAAA
>JAHPZR010041963.1:0-12073 GCA_019787425.1 Platygyra sinensis | reverse complement strand
AAGACCCCGTTATAACGAATTATCTGGTAAACAACAAAATATTTGTTATAGCAGGGTAACCAAGTTGAACCAAGCTAAACAATGTGATATACATGTACACCACTCAGAACAGTCTACTGACTTACTCGTAAACAGCTACATTTAGATACAGCAAAGCTTTGAAGATCAAAGTTTCTCTGTCTTGACTGAGACGAGTCGTGTTTGGCTTATCAGCCATTTGTATCATCATGTCATTTTACTTACTGAGAGCGACAGGGCAAAATATTCGTTATAGTGGGGTAAATTGGGCGTTGGGACCGTCAGAATCAATTCGTTATAGCGGGGTTCATTATAGCGGGGTTTGTTTCCACATATTTTACTGTAACTCTGCCGGGCTTTCAAATGTTGTTCATTATAACAGGGTTTTCGCTATAGCGGGGTTCATTATAGCGGGGTTCCACTGTAATCTGTTTTATTATTTAAACACCAGTGAAATACTAGGTGAGCTTTTTTGCTGCACTCACTCATGAAATATCAGGTTGAACACTCCATTCCATATCTACGCCCACCCATTTATTATCATCTATTTACACAGTGAATTCTGAATTTTTTTAGCCTCTGATTTTTTGAAACTTGTGATTATTTGAAGCGATCTTTGACTCTCCAGGTAGAAAAAGGTAGGAGAAATTTACCCTAACTTTTTCAAACCTCCTGAATTTTCAAACCAATTTCTGATTAGCGAAACCAAGACTACACTGTAGCTTGTTATTCAGAACAGTCTGTGGTCATTTTGTGTGTGTAGCATGGACAAGTTTATAATCAGTTTCTGGGCCCACCTACAAACCATCATGCTTTTCTGATGTGCTATTTGATGTTGATCAACAGGTAAATGCACCTTTCCAAGTGCTGCAGCCATCATCTGCTTCCAATATTGACACAGTATTTTCAAGTTCACATTACCATGGAGTTGTTCCAGCAGAAAGCACAATAAAACTGAAGGTAATTTGTTCAGTTATATGCAGAATATTTACCAACTGATTTGTAATTATAAGCAGATTAGCAAGGAAAGTGTTGACTCGAGGTCATAACTTTGTGTCATGGCTGTCAATGGGCCATTTTAGGGCGCGTTCGTTTGGGATCAATCCGGAATAAGAATAATTGGAATAATGCGAGTAAGCATAAATTTTGTTTGGGAGCTATTCTCATTCCGGAATACCTGGATTTCCATTCCAGCTATTTTGCTCCCAGGAGCAGAATAGCCGGAATATATTCCGGAATATATTTCAGAATATTCTTATTGCAGAATATCCCAAACGAACGCACTCTTACAGTTGCGTGCTTAGTTACCTGGCCATGAATACAAGTGAGGCTGGAGTTGACCTTGCTTTGATACAGACCTCTCTGTTTTTCTCATGTAAATGCAAACTAGTTAGCATAAGAACAACTTGATTAACACAACAAAAGCAGTGATGTCTGTATCAAAACAAGGTCAACTCCAGCCTCGCTGCCATTTAGAGGCCAGCTGGTCACTAAACCAACAACTGTAAAATGGTCTATAAGGGATGCATAACACCTTCTACAGCTGAGTGTATTTGATGGCAGCTAAGTACATTTAATATTATGGGTGGACTTGCCTATAGTTGGTTCACTCAAAAGGTAACAGTCAAGTTTGTTATGGGTGTGAAAATCAAGGCTGTGTGTGACTCAAAATCATTGTAATGACAGCCCTGTGTGTGGTCCAGTTGTTTAGAGGTCTGTTTACAATTTAAGGGCTCAAAGAGACCCAAAGAGCTGTCCATCATCAGCAAATGACTTTGTTACATGTACATAGACAAGCACTCTGGCAACATGTAATTCATTCTTGAACTGCAGGTCTCATTTACTCCTCAAAATCCTGGCCAGTATTCAGTGGATTATCTAGAAGTTATAGCTCTTGGGGCTACTAACTGTTCTGTTGTCAAATGCACTGGAATTGGAAAAGGTAGACAATGTTCACTGTTCACAAGCTGGCAAAGACTAGTTCATGAAATACAAATAATACCGGTATTCAGTGATCCATCTGCCTGCGCATCCCATTTCGCAGACTCATAAATTTCCAATTTAGTCCCACATGCATCCATTTGGACGCAAAACATTGTGATACGATTACGGCTTATGTATTTTCCTCTCATAACAGGGCATATGACAGGATGCGGCAAAATGGATCTGCATAATTTGCTAACATCTGTATCTGCATAATCGGAATAATTTGTTTCCGCGTAAAAAGAAATTTGTACCATATTGGCAATAAAGCAGCTTCCTTACAACCCCAAAAGCAAAAATTCCGAAAAGATTGGTTATTTTGAAGAAGTTACTCCCATTCATGAAACAGCGACGAAAACACACCAATTTGTATGCGATGGGTTTTTAACTTCCACGACTTTGACCGAAGAGCCTGGAAACTAGTTTCGAGGAAATTGCCTGGTTGCAAAGCTACGGACATTTCACGAATGCAGCCACACATTCTGTACAGAAAATGAGCTAAAATGCTGTATGGGACTACTTTTTTGTCTGAGGCACTCACAGGTTTTTGGCTGTGGGAGTCCCTGGACTCACTACTACCTACTTCTAGATGGATCACTGAATATTTGTTTAAAATGTGGTAATTGCTCCCAAAATAATGATAAATTACTTCATTATGAAAAAGAATTACATTTAAAAAGTTGCAATATGAGTTTTGCAAATCAAGCTACCAGGGTTGTAAACTGAGAACAAAAATTAATATTTTGGAGTTGGTAACTAAATTGGATGGCGTCAAGTGCAGGAAAAAAAGTGTTTTCAACTGTGGCTTTATGTATGATAGGTTGTGATAGGTTATATATTGTGGCTCTCATTTCACATGGAAACTGATTAACACTGCACCGCTGTTATTTAAAGAATTCAGTAATCTGCTACATAGTGAATTTGGTAGATTCAGGGTGAATTCCTTTGTTATCATAATAATGTTAGCCATTGTAAAGTGCTAAATGGTTATAATTGTTATCCTGTATTTCATAGGACCTGAAGTTGCACTGGACTGTGACTTCCTTGATATGGGAGTTGTAGAGTCAGGCAAATTTGCAGCTAAAAGTTTCAAGATTATAAACAATGCTGAAGTCCCTGCTGCATTCCAGGTAGGCAAAGAGTGTTTCTCAAATGCACACAACTTCAGGTTTGATTTAAAGATGTAGGGGCACCTATGAAAAAACACTGTTTGAAAAGCACTGCTTCCATACTTCCAAAGATATTCTTTTTTCAGTATTTTACCATAATTTTAGTTGCAAACCTCATGGCATCATCACTAAATTCTAATTTGCATAATACAAAAACAGCAATACTGTAAATGCTCGAATTAGCTCCTGGGGCACTTATTTAATTTTCTAAGGTAAGAGGGGGGTGCTAATTCGAAGGGGGGTGCTTATTTGAAGGGGGGCGCTTATTTCGTTTATCAATTTTTAGTATCAAAATGACACTATCTTTATTTCTATTTAAAACCAAACTGCAACATAAAAATTCAAAAACCTTACAGAAAACTACTTTTTTACTATTTCTGCACCCTGTTTCTATCAAGGAAATGAGAAGCAAACCTGTGCGACTTTGAAAGGACATGTTTATACCATTTAACAATGTCACATTTCATTAAAAGAACCATATAGACCGTATAGGTCTCGTATATCTTACCGAGTACCGAAACTCATTTTTTTCTCGGGGGAGGGGGGGGGGGGGCACTTATTTGAAGGTGGGGGGTGCCTATTACAAATTTGAGCCTTAGGAGGGGCTCTAATTCGAAGCACTTTAAAAATGTACTTACATGTACATGTATGCTTGCTTGAATTTTTTCAGTTCATGATTGATTGCAGTCAAAGTGTGTTCAAGTTGGAAACAACATGTGGTTTGCTGCCGGGCAAAGGTTCTCAAACTGTCATTATGCGATTTTCTCCAACAAATCCCATAAATTACTACAGGAGACTCACATGTCTTGTCCAAAATCAGGTCAGCATTAGCTAACAATTTTGATTTTTATTGCAAGTGTTTCCATTTCTATCACTTTTCTGTTTCAAGAAATGTTTTTGCACTTTTTTTTCAGAATCCATTGTTTGTTGATCTGTTTGGAACTTGTCACACAGAACAAGTAAAACCAGGTATTGAGAATTTATTGTTGTTACTACTTGTTTATAGCTGATTAAAAATAGAAAAACTGCTTTTGGTCCACTAGCAAATATTCAAGCTAGTAGACCAAAAAGTGAAATTCAAGCCCTGGATGTAAGATAGTAAGACATACTTCTCAAACTCACTAATAATTCATTAGTTTGATAGCCAATAAAAAAGTGGCTAAATTCGTCATGTGCTTGAGTTTTGATACCCAATGAAAACCTAGATGAAAACCACACGTGTTTTGGATATCGTATCCAAATCACACGTTGTTTTCATCTGATTCCTCATTGGATATCAAGATTCACGCATCAAAACAAAAGAATTTAAAAATTAGCATCCTTGGGAACTTGTACTTTTATAATAAAATAATTTTAACAATAAAACTCAGGAAATTGGAAATTAAAACTGTTTTAAATACACATAGCCTCCAATACTAAAGACTGTTCCATAAACAGTTTTCGGTGGATATTTCTTTACCTACTTTTGGCTCCAATTCAATGACAAATTTGCTTTGCCAACAATTCAGACTCAAGCATAACGATTTCCTTAATATGCAAGTCTAGTGCTTCGAAACGTAATGTAAATCAGGTAATATCTGAACGAGCCTCCCGAAGGGATGGATAGTTTTCTTTACCCGAGTAATTCACTATTCGTTAAAATAGTTAATGCGTATTTGTTTTATACCTTGATGACGGGGAAATAAGACTTTCTTGACTTCATTCTCTTCTTCGTAAACTATGTTTGGTTCCTACACCATGCCGCTCCTTCCTCGCTTGTGCTTGGACGCTAATAAATCATGCATACAAACGCGTTCTTTCGGAAAAGGGGAAATATTTAAAGTGCCTATGAAGTAAAAAATAATTGCTGCTTATTTGAAAGGCCTTTCAAAGTATAGAAGAATGGCACTTTTCTTTTTAGAGTATCTTTTTTCGTTTTAGAGATATTGACGTTTTTGTGAGTAAAGTGATGACGTCATAGGTGGTTCCACTAAAACAGTACAACACTCAATCAAGAATATCTCTAGAAATATTAAGGCAGTGTTCTTCAAACTTGGCATCAGGACTATACATCACAAAAGAAGCCACATGACACCTGTCGTGCTGTTGCCATGACAACAGTTATGTCGCTGGTCCTGTTTTAATTGAGACTAACATTTCCAGATTTTATCGTAAACAAGGATCATCCACTCACAACAACCTAGTGGGGATAGTTAAAGCAATATGGGAACCATTTGTGTGCTGAGCTAGACCCTCTGTTCCACTTTAAAAGATTGCAAATGGGAATATTTGGTATTTCACAGAAAGAGACTGGAGTCGAGAGTGTTGCCATGGCAACAACATAGTAGGTGTCATTCTGTTTCTTTTGTGATGTGCATTTCTGGTACCAAATTTGAAGAGCACTGCTCCAATATTTCTGGAGATATTCTTGATTGAGTGTTGTATGGTTTTAGTGGAACCACCTATGACGTCATCACTTTTCTCATTTGCATAATACAAAAATGTAAATATCTCTAAAAAGAAAATAGATATTCTCAAATGGAAAACGCCATTCATCTTTACTTTGAAAAGCCTTTCAAATAAGCAGCAATTATTTTTTACTTCATAGGCACTTTAACACTGCATAATTTCTTATTGTTTCCTTTGAGAAGCCATATCAAAAACTCGTGCTTCGTGCTTCGTGCTTCATCAGGGGTTCCAAACACCTTGAAACAATAAAAGCACTCGGCCTGCGGCCTCGTGCTTTCATTACTTTCTCGGTGTTTGGAATCCCTGATGAAACACTCGCACTCGTTTTGATATGTTAATGTAAAAGATCAGGGTGTTTATGAAAATGTTTGTGGGCTAAGGGACAGGGTGTTAAATAAATATAACAACTGCTAACAAAATTCAAATACACTTCTGGAGACAGCCGTGACCAAGCCCTCAATATCCATAGGACAATAGTCTTCCTTTGTGCCTTAAGCTTTCACATGTTTCCAACAATGGATTTAGCTGGGCATTTTCCTATCAAGCTCTCAAGAGTGCTTGCTGGTTTTCTGGATGCTGCTGACATGAATTCCCTTACTGTCACAGTTTGTGGAAAAATGAAAATATGAAGGGGGCCTAATTGTTCCTGGATGCTACCAATCCAGAACAAACCAATATACAATAATAACTTATTAGACTGGATAAAAGTTTTCTGTAGTTTTTTTTTTCAAAAAAAAAAGCAGCAATTTAACAACAACAATGATAAAACAATGTCAGCATTCAGTGAGTTTTAACCATGAATAAAATATTAACTGTGAAATATTCATTCATACACTTGTAGCTGTTTTGGAGAAGAAGCATCTAGATAGGTATCATACTCATGTCAGACGTGGATTCTCAAAAATCTCCCCAGAGGTAAGTGTTCAACTCCACATTTTATTGCTGTTCAGTTTATGTAGAGTCCAACCAAAACCTTTGGATCATTTATACTTCTAAAGGCATCTATGGGTGAGTGACAATCTATATCCTTGGTCAACACTGGACTGACACTAGACCAACACTGAATCAACATTTGATCGATAGTTGGTGGCAGTTGGCAGAGTGTCAACTGACTTATGTATTGATCTACACTCAATAGCATATCTGAAAATGAGTCTGTTTCGTTTTGGTTTTGTTTTTCAACTTTATTGGTCTAAGTCTCTCTTTAAATATAAAATAGTTGGTCACAGGTCAAAAAAAAAAACCAAAAGGTAAGGTGCAAACGGGACCTGGAGTCCCTCACAAGGCAACTCCCAACTGAATCAGTAAAAAATCTTAAGAATTGCATATTAAACAATAATATTATTGCCAGTGGCACCTACAATTACGTGTGAGACCTCATGAGCATGGTTTGTCAGGGTCAAAGACATTTGCTAGTGCATCTTTGTACAGATTAGTTTTACTATTCTTAAAAGTCTTTATGTTTAGAAAGTCAGCAGAGCTGGTTCTGGTAACACCATTCTAAGAGATGACACTTGTCAAATGTTGACCAGCTGTCAACCAAGATGTCAATTGTGTGTTGAACAAGTATTGATAAAGGCATTTGATCAAGGGTGGATTGTAGGTATCAATTGACACTTGATACAGACAACAGATACCTTAAGTACTCAAGAGTCAAATTTCCTTTTGAGTCATTGATCTGTGTGCCCAATGCCTGAACTACAAAGTAAAACCTGTCAGATACATGCACAATTAGTACTAGTAACTATTGCCTGTGTTTCATAGCAACTTAATGAGGATTTAAGAGCAAAGAAACTTCAGCTTGATGAGGATGGAGCATTAATTGCATTAGAGGTAAATTGCTGCTTTTTTTTTGAAAAAAAAAAACTACAGAAAACTTTTATCCAGTCTAATAAGTTATTATTGTATATTGGTTTGTTCTGGATTGGTAGCATCCAGGAACAATTAGGCCCCCTTCATATTTTCATTTTTCCACAAACTGTGACAGTAAGGGAATTCATGTCAGCAGCATCCAGAAAACCAGCAAGCACTCTTGAGAGCTTGATAGGAAAATGCCCAGCTAAATCCATTGTTGGAAACATGTGAAAGCTTAAGGCACAAAGGAAGACTATTGTCCTATGGATATTGAGGGCTTGGTCACGGCTGTCTCCAGAAGTGTATTTGAATTTTGTTAGCAGTTGTTATATTTATTTAACACCCTGTCCCTTAGCCCACAAACATTTTCATAAACACCCTGATCTTTTACATTAACATATCAAAACGAGTGCGAGTGTTTCATCAGGGATTCCAAACACCGAGAAAAGTAATGAAAGCACGAGGCCGCAGGCCGAGTGCTTTTATTGTTTCAAGGTGTTTGGAACCCCTGATGAAGCACGAAGCACGAAGCACGAGTTTTTGATATGGCTTCTCAAAGGAAACAATAAGAAATTATGCAGTGTTAAAGTGCCTATGAAGTAAAAAATAATTGCTGCTTATTTGAAAGGCTTTTCAAAGTAAAAGATGAATGGCGTTTTCCATTTGAGAATATCTATTTTCTTTTTAGAGATATTTACATTTTTGTATTATGCAAATGAGAAAAGTGATGACGTCATAGGTGGTTCCACTAAAACCATACAACACTCAATCAAGAATATCTCCAGAAATATTGGAGCAGTGCTCTTCAAATTTGGTACCAGAAATGCACATCACAAAAGAAACAGAATGACACCTACTATGTTGTTGCCATGGCAACACTCTCGACTCCAGTCTCTTTCTGTGAAATACCAAATATTCCCATTTGCAATCTTTTAAAGTGGAACAGAGGGTCTAGCTCAGCACACAAATGGTTCCCATATTGCCTTAACTATCCCCACTAGGTTGTTGTGAGTGGATGATCCTTGTTTACGATAAAATCTGGAAATGTTAGTCTCAATTAAAACAGGACCAGCGACATAACTGTTGTCATGGCAACAGCACGACAGGTGTCATGTGGCTTCTTTTGTGATGTATAGTCCTGATGCCAAGTTTGAAGAACACTGCCTTAATATTTCTAGAGATATTCTTGATTGAGTGTTGTACTGTTTTAGTGGAACCACCTATGACGTCATCACTTTACTCACAAAAACGTCAATATCTCTAAAACGAAAAAAGATACTCTAAAAAGAAAAGTGCCATTCTTCTATACTTTGAAAGGCCTTTCAAATAAGCAGCAATTATTTTTTACTTCATAGGCACTTTAAATATTTCCCCTTTTCCGAAAGAACGCGTTTGTATGCATGATTTATTAGCGTCCAAGCACAAGCGAGGAAGGAGCGGCATGGTGTAGGAACCAAACATAGTTTACGAAGAAGAGAATGAAGTCAAGAAAGTCTTATTTCCCCGTCATCAAGGTATAAAACAAATACGCATTAACTATTTTAACGAATAGTGAATTACTCGGGTAAAGAAAACTATCCATCCCTTCGGGAGGCTCGTTCAGATATTACCTGATTTACATTACGTTTCGAAGCACTAGACTTGCATATTAAGGAAATCGTTATGCTTGAGTCTGAATTGTTGGCAAAGCAAATTTGTCATTGAATTGGAGCCAAAAGTAGGTAAAGAAATATCCACCGAAAACTGTTTATGGAACAGTCTTTAGTATTGGAGGCTATGTGTATTTAAAACAGTTTTAATTTCCAATTTCCTGAGTTTTATTGTTAAAATTATTTTATTATAAAAGTACAAGTTCCCAAGGATGCTAATTTTTAAATTCTTTTGTTTTGATGCGTGAATCTTGATATCCAATGAGGAATCAGATGAAAACAACGTGTGATTTGGATACGATATCCAAAACACGTGTGGTTTTCATCTAGGTTTTCATTGGGTATCAAAACTCAAGCACATGACGAATTTAGCCACTTTTTTATTGGCTATCAAACTAATGAATTATTAGTGAGTTTGAGAAGTATGTCTTACTATCTTACATCCAGGGCTTGAATTTCACTTTTTGGTCTACTAGCTTGAATATTTGCTAGTGGACCAAAAGCAGTTTTTCTATTTTTAATCAGCTATAAACAAGTAGTAACAACAATAAATTCTCAATACCTGGTTTTACTTGTTCTGTGTGACAAGTTCCAAACAGATCAACAAACAATGGATTCTGAAAAAAAAGTGCAAAAACATTTCTTGAAACAGAAAAGTGATAGAAATGGAAACACTTGCAATAAAAATCAAAATTGTTAGCTAATGCTGACCTGATTTTGGACAAGACATGTGAGTCTCCTGTAGTAATTTATGGGATTTGTTGGAGAAAATCGCATAATGACAGTTTGAGAACCTTTGCCCGGCAGCAAACCACATGTTGTTTCCAACTTGAACACACTTTGACTGCAATCAATCATGAACTGAAAAAATTCAAGCAAGCATACATGTACATGTAAGTACATTTTTAAAGTGCTTCGAATTAGAGCCCCTCCTAAGGCTCAAATTTGTAATAGGCACCCCCCACCTTCAAATAAGTGCCCCCCCCCCCCCTCCCCCGAGAAAAAAATGAGTTTCGGTACTCGGTAAGATATACGAGACCTATACGGTCTATATGGTTCTTTTAATGAAATGTGACATTGTTAAATGGTATAAACATGTCCTTTCAAAGTCGCACAGGTTTGCTTCTCATTTCCTTGATAGAAACAGGGTGCAGAAATAGTAAAAAAGTAGTTTTCTGTAAGGTTTTTGAATTTTTATGTTGCAGTTTGGTTTTAAATAGAAATAAAGATAGTGTCATTTTGATACTAAAAAT
Organism: Platygyra sinensis; assembly: GCA_019787425.1. Taxonomy (NCBI): domain Eukaryota; kingdom Metazoa; phylum Cnidaria; class Anthozoa; order Scleractinia; family Merulinidae; genus Platygyra; species Platygyra sinensis. Next base: position 1,699 of record JAHPZR010041963.1, on the reverse strand, counting down.
TGATAAACGAAATAAGCGCCCCCCTTCAAATAAGCACCCCCCTTCGAATTAGCACCCCCCTCTTACCTTAGAAAATTAAATAAGTGCCCCAGGAGCTAATTCGAGCATTTACAGTATTGCTGTTTTTGTATTATGCAAATTAGAATTTAGTGATGATGCCATGAGGTTTGCAACTAAAATTATGGTAAAATACTGAAAAAAGAATATCTTTGGAAGTATGGAAGCAGTGCTTTTCAAACAGTGTTTTTTCATAGGTGCCCCTACATCTTTAAATCAAACCTGAAGTTGTGTGCATTTGAGAAACACTCTTTGCCTACCTGGAATGCAGCAGGGACTTCAGCATTGTTTATAATCTTGAAACTTTTAGCTGCAAATTTGCCTGACTCTACAACTCCCATATCAAGGAAGTCACAGTCCAGTGCAACTTCAGGTCCTATGAAATACAGGATAACAATTATAACCATTTAGCACTTTACAATGGCTAACATTATTATGATAACAAAGGAATTCACCCTGAATCTACCAAATTCACTATGTAGCAGATTACTGAATTCTTTAAATAACAGCGGTGCAGTGTTAATCAGTTTCCATGTGAAATGAGAGCCACAATATATAACCTATCACAACCTATCATACATAAAGCCACAGTTGAAAACACTTTTTTTCCTGCACTTGACGCCATCCAATTTAGTTACCAACTCCAAAATATTAATTTTTGTTCTCAGTTTACAACCCTGGTAGCTTGATTTGCAAAACTCATATTGCAACTTTTTAAATGTAATTCTTTTTCATAATGAAGTAATTTATCATTATTTTGGGAGCAATTACCACATTTTAAACAAATATTCAGTGATCCATCTAGAAGTAGGTAGTAGTGAGTCCAGGGACTCCCACAGCCAAAAACCTGTGAGTGCCTCAGACAAAAAAGTAGTCCCATACAGCATTTTAGCTCATTTTCTGTACAGAATGTGTGGCTGCATTCGTGAAATGTCCGTAGCTTTGCAACCAGGCAATTTCCTCGAAACTAGTTTCCAGGCTCTTCGGTCAAAGTCGTGGAAGTTAAAAACCCATCGCATACAAATTGGTGTGTTTTCGTCGCTGTTTCATGAATGGGAGTAACTTCTTCAAAATAACCAATCTTTTCGGAATTTTTGCTTTTGGGGTTGTAAGGAAGCTGCTTTATTGCCAATATGGTACAAATTTCTTTTTACGCGGAAACAAATTATTCCGATTATGCAGATACAGATGTTAGCAAATTATGCAGATCCATTTTGCCGCATCCTGTCATATGCCCTGTTATGAGAGGAAAATACATAAGCCGTAATCGTATCACAATGTTTTGCGTCCAAATGGATGCATGTGGGACTAAATTGGAAATTTATGAGTCTGCGAAATGGGATGCGCAGGCAGATGGATCACTGAATACCGGTATTATTTGTATTTCATGAACTAGTCTTTGCCAGCTTGTGAACAGTGAACATTGTCTACCTTTTCCAATTCCAGTGCATTTGACAACAGAACAGTTAGTAGCCCCAAGAGCTATAACTTCTAGATAATCCACTGAATACTGGCCAGGATTTTGAGGAGTAAATGAGACCTGCAGTTCAAGAATGAATTACATGTTGCCAGAGTGCTTGTCTATGTACATGTAACAAAGTCATTTGCTGATGATGGACAGCTCTTTGGGTCTCTTTGAGCC
>JAHPZR010041962.1:0-88667 GCA_019787425.1 Platygyra sinensis | reverse complement strand
ATAATAATAATAAAGATACAAAATGCACCTCTTAGTGCATTTTGTATCTTTTTTTGTAATTCATTCAACACAAATAGTTTGACAAATTGTCTCATACAGCTGTAGATAAGAAGTTGTTTGAATATTGAACTGCTGCTGATGTGTAGTGAACAATACAAAATGTAGTTATTGTACTCTTTGTTTTTCAGTGAACTAGTCACAAATTTCCAGTGGCAAGTATTGGAGCCCTTCTCTATTGTACCAGAAAGTGGCACCTTAGCTCCAAGAACATCATGCAGTATTAAAGCAACATTTTGCCCCAAGGTATGTAAAATACTGTGTGTGTAAGTGAGGGAGGTACTGGTTACCATTATCAGTTGAGTAATGCGTGACAAGATTTTGGTGACCATGTTTCAACATTCAGTTGTCTTGCTGTCGCAGGCAACTGGCTGCGTATCCAAAGGCAGGGCATCTGACAGGATGCGGTGGTGCGGATCGCCGACTTCCGCATCCTCCACATCCTTGGGGCATTTTTCCGCACAAAACTAGAAATTTGCTAAATATAAGTGAGAAAGCAAATGCTTACCATCCTCAGAAGCAAAAATAGCGAAGAGATTGGTCATTTTGAAGAAGTTATTCACCCAAAACAGCGACCAAAACACCTTTTTGTTCGTAAACAATTTTAAACCTCCAGGCGTTCCATGCATCTTCTGGTGATGGGCCTGGGTTCTAATTTTCAGACTTTCGGTATCCAGTTTTCCTCATCCGATTTAATACCTGGTTACGAAGCTTCGGAGAAAAAAGACTATCAACCCTCCAAGTTGCGACCATTTTAGTCGCCATGGCGACTAGAATTTTGAAGCTGGCGACTAACTTGAAGCGGAAGTCGCCAGCCTGGCGACAAAAATCAATGTGATAAAAATCCGGACCCCTAAAAAAATGCCATGGCCAGAAATTGCGGACATCGCAATGGCGCACGGGCGGGATTTCTTAGAAATAAGGCCGCCAAACGCTCAAAGGAAATGTATGGCAGAAATAAAACAAAATAAAATAGAGCAAGTTCTGGCTTACCGGGAACAAGTGCCGCGATCGGGTTGAGTTCTTGAAAGTTTCCTCTGCTATTCTGATTAGTTGCTTTTCATCAAAAAATGTTACTGGCCCTGCTTTTCATCGATGTTTGTTTTCGAAGATTGGCTATTACAATGCTCTATATTACGGAGGCTTGAATGCATCCCAAACAGATTTTGATCCACCACAGCAGATTACATAAGCGGGATATCCCAAGTGCCGCGATCGCTTGAGGAAAAGCACCATATGGTGTACTATTTGACCAATTTTCACCTTCGCTGCTGATTTCTTCGCCCTGCTAATTGCCTTCAAAAACAGTTCAGAGAAGCGCAAACCATGTCTACCGAAAGCAAAGATATCAAATGTCACGCGAGGGTCTCATCTGTGTTGATCCGAGAACTACACGTCGTATTCTTGGGCAAAAACTGGCATTTTTGCAGCAAATTCCGGCATGTTTGGTATCAAAAGAAACCTAAGAAACCAAGCCTTCTATCTCTGTTGAAGGCTGGGGAGACAGATGACCACAGTCCTTTCAGTCAGCGCTAAAATTACAAGTTCATGTATGACCACATGACGTGACAAATGTGACATTCGTTTTCGTTTGTCGTTTTGTACGACACTATCATCCGCTCAAGAAATATGGAAGATTTTGTGATGTGGAGAGAATTATTACCCGGTGAAAATGTGGCTCGGTAAGTCTTCTGAGTATTCTTTAACTCCCTAAGACAACAAGTAGTTACTGAATTGAAGTATTCTGTATGTTTCGAATTCCTCTCCTTCTCAACTGAAGTAATCATAGCCCTTCAGTCCACATTTTCGCCTGGTAATAATCCTCTCCACATCAACAAATCTTTCCCTATTTCTTTAGCGGATGGGAGTGACGTATAAAACGACAGGGGAAAACGAATTAAGTTGTTTTTAGTGAACCACGGGGGATTTTCTCGAAGATGCCATGTTGCCATTAGCATAAAGTAATTAATTGGCCGCTGCTTTTGCGGGGGCTCGAATGTCCGCAATTTCTGGCCATGTGTGAGCGTTATGAATTCACTTGTTAAATTTAACTTCATTTGCCATTTTAATCTACTGAAACTGAGACAAAAATAGAATGAAGTTTCAACCATTAAATTCCAAGAACCCAACGATTGGCATCACGAGAAAGAACGAATTTACAGTATGCTAATTTCGTATGCGACGAACTTCGTTCCACTTCCGCAAAACTGCCCAGTGACATAATAGTGCGAACATTTGCTGTATTTAAATTGTGCCGTAAACATAAATGATAAATACTGCAATGGAAAGCGACTTGGTAATTGTAAACATATAATTATTGTGGAATCAAATTAGAACTTGGATGTGTTTTACGTCTTGTAAAATAACACAGTTTTCATCGATACGAAACAATATTCAAGCTTATTATATTTCTCATTCAATTCGCATGCTTTAACGCTTGAATTGTTTGTAATATTACTAAAAACAATTCAAGCGTGAACACTTCTGTGGTCGTTAATCCAGCTAAAGTTTTCGTTTTTGTCATTCAAGAACTCTTTCACATTCGAGTAAAAATAAAAGTTTACTTTAAGTTTTGATCAAGAAAGTAAATGCCACCAGTGATGATGTTGGCCAACACTTTCCATCATCTAGTTGCTGCAGTCTGTATTATATAATCTGTGCCATCTACACTTATCTTTTTGCTCTGTAGATATGAATTAAGATCCACAGTATTTCTGTGTTTTGTGAAGTGATGTTTTTTCTTTCATTTTTTGTCGATCAAATTTTCTCCCGGGAAAAATGGCGGTAAATTCGCAGATACTCGCGCTTTTTTGGCGCATAGATTTCACAGCCAGCTTTACCTTTATATGTTTGTGTGAAGAAACTGTTATTGTCTCTATTACTGTTACTGTCTGTTTTTTTCTGGTACACATTTTAAGTCAGTTGAGTCAGAGTAATCTTAGCTAACATGAAGATACCGAAGTAAAAATTTGCTTTTTGGTATTTGCATTATAACTATAGTCTTGCAACTCTGTAGCATCCATATGCATTGTGCTGAGGACATCCGTGTTGACATTTTGAAACCATTATCATTTAGTTGTTAAAGATGTATTAAAATTGACTCAGGGATAGCACTTTAATTACTTATTATTACTTTATATATATTTATTAGTTAATTATTATTAATTAACTAATTAATTTGCATATTTTGGCGACTAAAAGTTTTTACTGGCGACCAAGAATAAACATTCAGTGGCCAAATGACCACTAAGGAAAAAAGTTAACTTGGAGGGTTGACTATGGAAAAACAAGGAAAACCAGCGTTGGATGAAGAAATACCTGTCCACGAATGGCAGCGAAAGGTCAAACATGTCATGAAGGAGTTAAATTCTTGGTAAGACGTTAACGTGTATTTTATATGTTTGAAAAGCAGGAAAGCATGTAAAATTGCCTAGTGTGGCATCACTGTTATTTTAAGTCCAAAATTTTGTCACCAGAGCTGCATCATGCCTTACTCAACTGATAATCATCATGACCTTTGTACAGTTGTACATAATATACAAGCTGAAGATTGTGTATTTATAAGAATCAATATATAGTGGTACTGTTAGTTTCTTCCTAATGCTCATGGCCTAAATAGCACTCAGGCTTAAGCTTAAATATTACTCACTCGACGGTTGTTAGATATCAATAATAAATTATTATACAGGTACAGGTGTCTGTATTTAGGGTAACCCTTTAACAGTTATTGCTAGGGTTACCCTTACAGACACCTGTGTCTCGATCACATTGATGGTTAACGAAAATAGTACTCCAGTTAGTCTAAATAGTGCTCAGGTTATAATCCTAAATATTATGGGCTCAGTAATATTATTGTAAGGTATACCCCCAAAGAGACCCAAATCCCACATTATTGCCATGTCATCATTTCAACATTTTGTGTTTTGAACACGCCCTCTATCAGCGTGTGATGATACAAGGTGCTAATTTACATACTCTTTTTGATTACTTACATTGAGCATGTCATCTCTCTACAGGCAGCATTAGTGTATGAAGCCACTGCTGTGTGCACATACAGTGCTGGGCAAAAGACTCCTTTTACAAAGCATGTCAGAATTGAAGGAATAGGTACATTTGACACATGTCTTTCACATCTTGCCTCAACCTAAGGCTGGTTGTTTTACTATTCTGTTAATTTGTAACAAATTCTGCTTCTTCTGTTAGGTAAATTTCCTCACCTGGTGACGAGTGTATCAGGATCAAAGGAATCTTCATCAATAGAGCCATCAAGCATAGAAGAAGTGGTTTTGAACTTTGGGGAAGTCCCAGTTCAAAGCACTGCTAACAGATGGATTGAGCTTCAAAACTTTTCTCCAGTTAGTAGAGATGTTGTTAGCTGATACAGTGGAACCCTGCTATAACGAAGTGTCACGGTACCGAAAAAATTGTCGGTTATAGCGGGGTCTTCGTTATAGCGGGGTTCGTTATTGCGGGGTTCGTTATAGCGGGGTTTGTTTCCACATATTTTACTGTAATTCTGCCGGGCTTTCAAATGTTGTTCGTTATAACAGGGTTTTCGCTATAACGGGGTTCATTATAGCGGGGTTCCACTGTAATCTGTTTTATTATTTAAACACCAGTGAAATACTAGGTGAGCTTTTTTGCTGCGCTCACTCATGAAATATCAGGTTGAACACTCCATTCCATATCTACGCCCACCCATTTATTATCATCTATTTACACAGTGAATTCTGAATTTTTTTAACCTCTGATTTTTTGAAACTTGTGATTATTTGAAGCGATCTTTGACTCTCCAGGTAGAAAAAGGTAGGAGAAATTTACCCTAACTTTTTCAAACCTCCTGAATTTTCAAACCAATTTCTGATTAGCGAACCAAGACTACACTGTAGCTTGTTATTCAGAACAGTCTGTGGTCATTTTGTGTGTGTAGCATGGACAAGTTTATAATCAGTTTCTGGGCCCACCTACAAACCATCATGTTTTTCTGATGTGCTATTTGATGTTGATCAACAGGTAAATGCACCTTTCCAAGTGCTGCAGCCATCATCTGCTTCCAATATTGACACAGTATTTTCAAGTTCACATTACCATGGAGTTGTTCCAGCAGAAAGCACAATAAAACTGAAGGTAATTTGTTCAGTTATATGCAGAATATTTACCAACTGATTTGTAATTGTAAGCAGATTAGCAAGGAAAGTGTTGACTCGAGGTCATAACTTTGTGTCATGGCTGTCAATGGGCCATTTTAGGGCGCATTCGTTTGGGATCAATCCGGAATAAGAATAATTGGAATAATGCGAGTAAGCATTTGTTTGGGAGCTATTCTCATTCCGGAATACCTGGATTTCCGTTCCAGCTATTTTGCTCCCAGGAGCAGAATAGCCGGAATATATTCCGGAATATATTTCAGAATATTCTTATTGCGGAATATCCCAAACGAACGCGCCCTTACAGTTGCGTGCTTAGTTACCTAGCCATGAATACAAGTGAGGCTGGAGTTGACCTTGCTTTGATACAGACCTCTCTGTTTTTCTCATGTAAATGCAAACTAGTTAGCATAAGAACAACTTGATTAACACAACAAAAACAGTGACGTCTGTATCAAAACAAGGTCAACTCCAGCCTCGCTGCCATTTAGAGGCCAGCTGGTCACTAAACCAACAACTGTAAAATGGTCTATAAGGGATGCATAACACCTTCTACAGCTGAGTGTATTTGATGGCAGCTGAGTACATTTAATATTGGGTGGACTTGCCTATAGTTGATACACTCAAAAGGTAACAGTCAAGTTTGTTATGGGTGTGAAAATCAAGGCTGTGTGTGACTCAAAATCATTGTAATGACAGCCCTGTGTGTGGTCCAGTTGTTTTAATAGAGGTCTGTTTACAATTTAAGGACGTTCGCGCCCATTGCTACTGCGCATCTCTAGTGCGCACGCTATTCATTGGTCACGAGCATGCCACGTCATTTTCAAGCGCGCGCACGGAGTCGAAAACTCAACAAAATATAGAGCTGATGACCTTTACGTTAACTTTGTGTGCGAATATTTTTGTTGGATGCTCGGTGACCCCCAATTTTTTTTCGGCAGATCACTTCCTTTTCTGATTCTTTCCATTATACTAAAAAACAAAAAAATCTGTACGTGGGAAGTTTTAATTATTTCTCATACACTATTCAAATAGGGTCGAATTGGTACGTGGATACAGGTGTGCGTAACTTAAAAGTTGTATTTTTTAAGGCTAATTCTAGCTGATTTAATGACATGTGTAGCAAAGATCTATCAAATAGGCCTATATATGCTGTACGTGTTAAACACACATAACTAAGATATGATTCTTCAAATTAACTTTATGCCGATAGTAATGAATCTGGGCAAAATCGCCTCGAATGACTGGAATCCTAGAAATGCTATGGTCTGCGATACGCCTTATCTTCAAAACGAGTTCGGTGACCCCCGATTTTTTTTACGTTTTTAATCTAAACTTATCATTTTCTTCCTGCAGACAAAGTTTAAAAAAAATCTGTGCGTGGGAAGTTTTTGGGCGCGAACGTCCTTAAGGGCTCAAAGAGACCCAAAGAGCTGTCCATCATCAGCAAATGACTTTGTTACATGTACATAGACAAGCACTCTGGCAACATGTAATTCATTCTTGAACTGCAGGTCTCATTTACTCCTCAAAATCCTGGCCAGTATTCAGTGGATTATCTAGAAGTTATAGCTCTTGGGGCTACTAACTGTTCTGTTGTCAAATGCACTGGAATTGGAAAAGGTAGACAATGTTCACTGTTCACAAGCTGGCAAAGACTAGTTCATGAAATACAAACAATACCGATATTCAGTGATCCATCTGCCTGCGCATCCCATGTCGCAGACTCATAAATTTCCAAAAAGATACTCAAATTTAGTCCCACATGCATCCATTTGGACGCAAAACATTGTGATATGATTACGGCTTATGTATTTTCCTCTCATAACAGGGCATATGACAGGATGCGGCAAAATGGATCTGCATAATTTGCTAACATCTGTATCTGCATAATCAGAATAATTTGTTTCCGCGTAAAAAGAAATTTGTACCATATTGGCAATAAAGCAGCTTCCTTACAACCCCAAAAGCAAAAATTCTGAAAAGATTGGTTATTTTGAAGAAGTTACTCCCATTCATGAAACAGCAACGAAAACACACCAATTCCTATGCAATGGGTTTTTAACTTCCACGACTTTGACCGAAGAGCCTGGAAACTAGTTTCGAGGAAATTGCCTGGTTGCAAAGCTACGGACATTTCACGAATGCAGCCACACATTTTGTACAGAGAATGAGCTAAAATGCTGTATGGGACTAACTCTTTTGTCTGAGGGACTTGCGGGTTTTTGACTGTGGAAGTCCCTGGACTCACTATTGCCTACTTCTAGATGGATCACTGAATATTTGTTAAAAATGTGATAATTGCTCCCAAAATAATGATAAATTACTTCATTATAAAAAGAATGACATTAAAAAAGTTGCAATATGAGTTTTGCAAATCAAGCTACCAGGGTTGTAAACTGAGAACAAAAATTAATATTTTGGGGTTGGTAACTAAATTGGATGGCGTCAAGTGCAGGAAAAAAGTGTTTTCAATAATATTGTGGCTTTATGTATGAGTTACTTTTTGTAATAAGTTATATATTTGTGGCTTTCATTTCACAGGGAAACTGATTAACACTGCACTACTGTTATTTAAAGAATTCTGTAATCTGCTACATAGTGAATTTGGTAGATTCAGGGTGAATTCCTTTGTTATCATAATTGTTAGCCATTGTAAAGTGCTAAAATGGTTATTGTTATCCTGTATTCCATAGGACCTGAAGTTGCACTGGACTGTGACTTCCTTGATATGGGAGTTGTAAAGTCAGGCAAATTTGCAGCCAAAAGTTTCAAGATTATAAACAATGCTGAAGTCCCTGCTGCATTCCAGGTAGGCAAAGAGTGTTTCTCAAATGCACACAACTTCAGGTTTGATTTAAAGATGTAGGTACACCTGTGAAAAAAATTGTGATCAGTGCATTGTTATTGGGTTATTCCAGAAAAAATCCGCACCCCCCCCGATGGATGGGGTCGCTTTTTAACCCCCCCTCTCACCTGGATTTCCTGAAGTACAAGACCCCCCCTCCTCTCTGGATTTCCAAGACAAAACACCCCCCCTCCCGCCTGGATTTCCGGGAAAAAATACGAGGCTTAAATTTAATTTACTTTTAATAGAAAATACGTACAATCACGTCTAGAAAATGCTTCAGCTTTGGCTAAATTATATCGCGGCTAAATTATATCGCGTGGAACTAAGAAAAGAAAGGAGCAAAAAATGCGAAAAAGCGAACGAGTGTTTACTTTTGTTAGCTCCTAAAAATCAATAATTGATTTTTAGGAGCTTTATTGCCCTTTTTCTTTCTTTGCGCTAAATATGGTCCTAAAGTAAATACAATTGGTATAGAATATGATATAAAAGTTCAACAGTTGTTCCTTTTCGAGACATAAGGTCAGTCTCTTCCTAAAGATCGAGAACTTCTAAATGAAAACCTTTCAAAGAACGAAAGTTTATACACGTTTATCGTTCAAATTCTTTTACAACTTAAAGACTGGACAACTTGATTCACATATCCTACCTTCAAGAGCCCGTAGTCCTAGAAAAATACACAGTGCGAAGGCATGAAAGGAAATCAGTTGTTTTTTTCTTTTCTTTATCATAATTTACACCAAACAAACAAGATTTCAACGGGGCTATAAAGGTGAAATTACACAACAGTAGCGTGCTGGGTCTGGGTACGAGTAGAAATGTGTCAGGCGTTTCAAACTCTTCGTTGCAACATAACAACGTTGCTCGTTCTTTAGTATCTTGATGTTCGCGTTTTCTGCTATAAAAGGACCTGCAAAGGAACTTAGATTTGTCAGGTGAGAAATATCTGAACAAAATATTTGTACTATTTTCAGGATCTAAGAGCGATGAACTGTCACTGAACTAAACGTTCCAATTGTGTGAATTATCGGTCAAAATGACCCCTGCAGAAGACTTTTTCAAATTCAACCCCCCTTCCCGCCTGGATTTCCATCTAGTATTTGACCCCCCCTCCCGCGAGAATTTCCAGAATCCCATCCGTCGGGGGGGTGCGGATTTTTTCTGGAACAACCCATTGTAGCAAAATATCAGTACCAAGTTTGAAAAGTACTGTATCCATATTTCCAAAGAAATTGATATTCTTTTTCAGTATTTTACCATAATTTTAGTTGCAAACCTCATGACATCATCACTAAATCCTAATTTGCATAATATAAAAACGGCAATACCGTAAATGCTCAAATTGGCGCCCGGGACGTTTATTTAATTTTCTAAGGCAAGAGGGGCACGCTAATGTTTCGTTTATCAATTTTTAGCGTCAAAATGACACTATCTTTATTTCTATTTAAAACCAAACTGCAACATAAAAATTCAAAAACCTTACAGAAAACTACTTTTTTACTATTTCTGCGCCCTGTTTCTATCAAGGAAATGAGACCAAACCTGTGCGACTTTGAAAGGACATTATGTTTATACCATTTAACAATGTCACATTTCATTAAAAGAACAGTATATATAGACCATATACGTCTCATATATTGTACCGAATACCCGAAACTCATTTTTTCTCGGGGGAGGGGGGAGGGGTTGCACTTATTTGAAGGGGGGTGCCTATTACAAATTTTGAGCCTTAGGAGGGGCTCTAATTCGAAGCGGGGCGCTTATTTGAAGCTGGGTGCTAATTCGAGCATTTACAGTATCTCTAAAACGGAGAAAGATTTTTCAAACAAGTAGTAATTATTTTTCATTTCATACTTTGGGCACTTTAAATGTACTTACATGTATGCTTGCTTGAATTTTTTCAGTTCATGATTGATTGCAGTCAAAGTGTGTTCAAGTTGGAAACAACATGTGGTTTGCTGCCGGGCAAAGGTTCTCAAACTGTCATTATACGATTCTCTCCAACAAATCCCATAAATTACTACAGGAGACTCACATGTCTTGTCCAAAATCAGGTCAGTATTAGCTAACAATTTTGATTTTTATCGCAAGTGTTTCCATTTCCATCGCTTTTCTGTTTCAAGAAATGTTTTTGCACTTTTTTTTCAGAATCCATTGTTTGTTGATCTGTTTGGAACTTGTCACACAGAACAAGTAAAACCAGGTACTGAGAATATTTATTGTTGTTACTACTTGTTTATAGCTGATTAAAAATAGAAAAACTGCTTTTGGTCCACTAGCAAATATTTGCTAGTGGACCAAAAAGTAAAGTTCAAGCCCTGGATGTAAGATAGTAAGACACACTGTAAAAGATCTGATAACTGTCCAGGGTGTTTATGAAAATGTTTGTGGGCTAGGGGACAGGATGTTAATATAACAACTGCTAACAAAATTCAGATAAAAGGTCATAGTTTTATATCACTGCAGCGAAAACAGCCGCCTTGTCATCATCCGAGTCAACAGTGTTTTCACAATTGGCTCGTTATCATCAAATGACCAGAAAAGGGTTTGAGAGGCTGGGCTCATCCAGCACAGAGAGCTGTGCTCGTAGCTGTCCCATTAAATGGTTGACCATTCTTGAAGGAGTGAATCATTGAATCTTTGGAGCCATCAACTGCCAAATTCAATCCACAGGACTTGAAAGACTTGTAAATAGTGTGAAACAATAAAAAATTGAAATTTGAAATCACTTCTGGAGACAGCCGTGACCAGGCCCTCAATATCCATAGGACAATAGTCTTTCTTTGTGCCTTAAGCTGTCACATGTTTCCAACAATGGATTTCGCTGGGCATTTTCCTATCAAGCTCTCAAGAGTGCTTGCTGGTTTTCTGGATGCTGCTGACATGAATTCCCTTACTGTCACAGTTTGTGGAAAAATGAAAATATGAAGGGGGCCTAGTTGTTCCTGGATGCTACCAATCCAGAACAAACCAATATACAATAATAACTCATTAGACTGGATAAAATTTTTCTGTAGTTTTTTTTTTTAAAAAAAGAAGCAGCAATGTAATGACAACAATGATAAAACAATTTCAGCATTCAGTGAGTTTTAACCATGAATAAAATATTAACTGTGAAATATTCATTTATACACTTGTAGCTGTTTTGGAGAAGAAGCATCTAGATAGGTATCATACTCATGTCAGACATGGATTCTCAAAAATCTCCCCAGAGGTAAGTCTTCAACTCCACATTTTATTGCTGTTCAGTTTATGTAGAGTCCAACCAAAACCTTTGGATTTTTTATACTTCTAAAGGCATCTATGGGTGAGTGACAATCTATATCCTTGGTCAACACTGGATTGACACTAGACCAACACTGAATCAACATTTGATCGATAGTTGGTGGCAGTTGGCAGAGTGTCAACTGACTTATGTATTGATCTACACTCAATAGCATATCTAAAAATGAGTCTGTTTCGTTTTTGTTTTGTTTTTCAACTTTATTGGTCTAAGTCTCTCTTTAAATAAATAGTTGGTCACAGGTCCAAAAAAAAACCAAAAGGTAAGGTGCAAACGGGACCTGGAGTCCCTCACAAGGCAACTCCAACTGAATCAGTAAAAAATCTTAAGAAATGCATATTAAACAATAATATTATTGCCAGTGGCACCTACAATAATATTACGTGTGAGACCTCATTAGCATGGTTTGTCAGGGTCAAAGACATTTGGTAGTGCATCTTTGTACGGATTAGTTTTACTATTCTTAAAAGTCTTCATGTTTAGAAAGTCAGCAGAGCTGGTTCTGGTAACACCATTCTAAGAGATGACACTTGGTCAAATGTTGACCAGCTGTCAACCTTGTATTGATAGAGGCATTGATCAAGGGTGGATTGTAGGTATCAATTGACACTTGATGCAGACAACAGATACCTTAAGTACTCAAGAGTCAAATCTCCTTTTAAGTCATTGATCTGTGTGCCCAATGCCTGAACTACAAAGTAAAGCCTGTCAGATACATGCACAAGTAGTACTTAAGTAACTGTTGCCTGTGTTTCATAGCAACTTAATGAGGATTTAAGAGCAAAGAAACTGCAGCTTGATGAGGATGGAGCATTAATGGCATTAGAGGTAAATTGATACTTACTTTCTAATAACACTTACTTTTTTAAATATGTCAATTCATAAAGTTAGTGAGATCTGGCAACATGCAAACATGATAAAAGATGTCATTAACCCAGATTCAGTCAAGAAAAGAAGAATGTTTAGCTGTAAGTAGGAAGGCACACACCCATTCATGCAACTCCCATAGGCTGGCTGCTATTTTCCAGTATTACAGTGGAACCCCGCTATAACGAACCCCACTATAGTGAAGACCCCATTATAACGAACAACATTTGAAAGCCCGGCAGAATTACAGTAAACTATGTGGAAGCAAACCCCGCTATAACGAACCCCGCTATAACCAAATCCCTACTATAACGAATTGATTTTGACGGTCCCAACGCACAATTTACCCCGCTATAACGAATATTTTGTCCTGTCACTCTCAGTCAGTAAAAACGACATGATGATGCAAATGGCTGATAAGCCAAACATGACTCATATTGGTCAAGATAGGGCAACTTTGACCTTCAAAGCTTTGCTTTATTTAAATGTTGCTGTTCACGGACAAGTCTGTCAACTGTTCTGAGTGGTGTATATCCCATTGTTCAGCTTGGTTACCCCGCTATAACGAAATATTTTTGTTGATAACCAGATAATTTGTTATAACGGGGTCTTCGCTATAACGAAGACCCCGCTATAACGAACAATTTTTTCGGTACCGTAACACTTCGTTATAGCGGGGTTCCACTGTATAATGAATATTTTGGCCTGTCGCTTGCAGTCAGTAAAAACGACATGATGATACAAATGGCTGATAAGCCAAACATGACTCATATTGGTCAAGATAGGGAAACTTTGACCCTCAAAGCTTTGCTTTATTTAAATGTAGCTGTTCACGCGCAAGTCTGTCAACTGTTCTGAGTGGTGTATATCCCATTGTTCAGCTTGGTTCAGCTTGGTTACCCCGCTATAACGAAATATTTTTGTTGACAACCAGATAATTTGTTATAACGGGGTCTTCGCTATAACGAAGACCCCACTATAACGAACAATTTTTTCGGTACCGTGACCCTTTGTTGTAGCGGGGTTCCACTGTATAATAGAAACAAAAAGAAATCTGTAGGCCTGTCAGATCACTACACTTACCTAATATCTTGTCACAATTAAGCCACTGCAAGATGAGACTTGCTCCAGGCTTTTCATTTCTAAAGTGGCAGATTTCTGTGATGAAAAAGTGATGCGACACTGAACCTGGTGTTTTTTGGGCAATTGTGATAATACAGTCAAACGGTGCTGTGTAGTACAAACACCCTCTTAATAAGGAAGGATGCCTTGTTATTATGGACAGTGACTTACGTACCTACATGTACACGTAGTGCTGTGGTATCCTGTTAACAGGGCTGGACTGTTTCAGCAAGATAAGTATAGTTTAGTCCACAGTGATGCACCTTGCAGTGAGTTTGAATGGTGTCAAGGTAATGATGTGGGTGAGATCCTGCAGTTAACTTGCAAGCACCATGCAGTTAATTTGTAAGCAGCTGATTATTTCTAATAAGAACACTACTTTTTTTCCAATTCACAGAACACTTCATCAGGAGATCTGTCACCTTCAATGTCTCAACTCTCACCTATGGAGGAGTTTTTCTGTCATGCATCAGTAGGAGAAACAGTAAGTACTTTATTTTTACTCTGATAATTAAAGATCAAAAAATATCTTTACCTGATCATGTTTAACGGCTGGAAACTCATCCCACTTGCTGTGAATGAATTTGAATTTCTGTTTTGTGATTTTCAGACTGCAGTTGTCCCGCATGTCAGTTTAGATATTCACCATGCAGACTTTGGAAAGTTGCTGGATCCTAATGCAGTTGAACAGAAGGTGACAGCTGTTAAACAGTTTTTGAACTATCAAAAAAAAGAATACTGAATAGATGTGATTTCTATTGGCATTAATCTGTATGAAAGTACTCCTCAATAGCTTTCATTTGAACGTTCGCACACTAGGGTTTCACCTACAAGCTAAAAGAACAGAGATGTTTGCTATTTTGAGACAATAACTTGGTTCTTTTTACATCTGTAGACAGTCAACATTACGAATCATACAAAGGGAAAAATTACATGCATGTGGATGAAAGGTTAGTGCAGCATCAGTTTCTTTCATGGTTAGCAGAAATTTTCATGTAGCCTAGAACTCCATTCAGGCCAAGATCTCTAGAGTCCTAGACAATATTTGATTTTTTTCTTAACTAAAGGTTTGTAGTAACTAGCAATTGTCTCAGCCTTGCTTAATTTGCATTGCCTTACAGATACAAAAGGAATATTTTCTGTTTCTCCTGAGGAATGTGACATTCTCCCCTTAAAAACTGCTTCATTTAGAGTGACATTTAGACCTGTAAGTACTAACTTGTCATTGCACCTCTAAACATGTTACTTGTAAATGTCAATTGCAATAATTCAGTTGCATTTTTGTTCTATTCTAGAATGCTGGCAATCAGTTTTTCAGTGCTGACCTGGAATGCTATGCATTTTACAAGGTAATCAAAAGAGGTGTCTTCACATTATATGGAAATGCCTTTACTGTTTTAACTGTAAGTTTAAGTATCACTGTCAGATTGAATTTCGTTCCATGTAGTATGATGCCCTAGATGTGACAAGTGGGCCTTAATACAAGAATTCCTTCCTTGATCTGCTAATAGTGAGGTTGTATTTAACTGTTTATTTTCTGCTTTGTCACAGAGTATGAGAGATTATCGACTTGTTGAAGACACTACTCTTTGTCCTCCTTGGTGTCTTTCACTCAGTGCTACAGGTTTGTGAACCACTTACCATTACTCGTTTAGCAAATGCACAACTTATAAGTTGGGGAATTGATATGCTTTAAACCTAGAAAACCAAATGATGAGATGATAATTAAAAATTCTAACAAACAGTCTGAACTGTACTTTTCGATGTATTTGACTGTTGTAAAGTTGATTCTAAACATAACATTTTTTGTTGCTTTCAGTTTACTGTTATATGTGTCAAAAAGCATTTCATTTTATTTTTTGCTTAATGTTATGTTTCAGGACACACATTTGCACTCGGTACTGAAACATTTATTCCCAGAAGTCAGTGGGATGTCAAGCACTTGGTAAGAAACACTCCTTCTCCAGCATCTCCTTGCATGTTTTGATCAAATTTTTACCCCTTGACTTTTTTAATGTATCACATAGAATTCTTTGAAAGAATGAAAACAAAAAGAATCAAACCTTTCCGATACAAATTGGCTGAAATATCTTTTTTCATCCTAGTTGATCAAAATTTGGTTGAATGTGTGATGTCATCTATTGGCCAATTTGCATATTTTGAAAACTGGAAATTATATCTCTGGAATGAAAAGAGATATTGGAAAATAGTAAACAGTATTTTTCTTCTCATTCAGGCTACTTGCTTATGTTCTAAAATGACTTTGATAGGAAAGATGAGATTTTCGTCATAGTACCACTTTAAACATGTTCTGTTAATTTAACAGGTCTTTCCTGCAGTCACAGTGGATGGTGTGTCGTATAGAACCCTGTTACTAAGCAACACTGGACAGAATCCAATCCATTTTGCATTTGATGATCACCCATTAGGGTAAAAAATTTCTGTTCTCGTTTTTGAATAAACAAGCATAGTTAGATGAAATTATCTCAATATATTTTAATTGCTTAAGCCTATACTAACTGTAAGTATATTTCTGTTGGCAGGGAGTGTACCTGCAGACCAAGAACAGGCCTACTCACTGACAAATACCAGGTTCTTGATTTTTTGAGATGATGGAGTAGTGTCTTTTTTACAAGACAAGTAATCATAGTTGCAGATATATTTCGAAAATATTTTTTGCACTCTCATTATGGCTTGTTGTTGCTGTTATAGCTTTCAAATATTATTTCAATATTTCAAACTTTGTCCCTCCAGAGCAAATACTTAGAAAGCTTAAAACATAATTTGCGATACTGAAGTGAGTCTAAAGAAGTTATATGGACATGATGGAGGTGTGTCAAACTCTGTGAAGTGACATGCAGATAACAGCAGAAAGTCCAGAAACTGATCAAAACCATGCCTTTGACCTTAAAAAAATTTTCCATAACACAGCCAAATGGCTCCACTCTACTAGCTTCTTCATGAAGTATCCTACAGAATCTCTTGTGAAAAGCGAAAGGTTGAGAGACTGAAAATTAAAAGACAATGCCTGCAACTGCACAATGGTCACGAACTGCAAGAGTCGTGTAGGGCAATCAACCACATTTCACAGAGACTTTTCAAATATTCATCTCAAAGATGTCAACAATCAGCATGATGCCAGGAGCTGGTATCATAGAATGGCTGCATCAATAGAAATTATGGCTACAGGCTCCCCCACCAGAAACCTGTTTGTAGGCTATTGCTGTTGTTATTTTTTCCCTAACCCATAGTTTAATATTTTTTATTTGTGAATCTTGTGCTTAAACCACAATGGCGATTGAAATCTTTATTTTTTTTTTATTTTTTTGCAGCTCATTGTTTTCAAAATGACTCCCTCTGAGGCAAAGACTTTTAAACATACAGTCAAGTGCAAGCTCAATGATGCTGATAAATTTACTGAGGTACAGAAGCTCAAAATGTTTTTTAATCAACAAGAATATTGATGAACAGAATTTTAAATGTTTAACCAAGAAGAGTTTGATGCCCAGAACATAATGGAATAAGCATACATCACTCAAGCTGTCAATTAGGCTAGATATAATTAATATGTGACTGTTCACAGGAAAACATACTTTAATGCTTACCCGTTAAGCGGCTAAAAACTAACGGATGACTAACGGATAGTTAACGGCCTTCAAAGCGTTCTAACGCTTTGTTCTAACGTTCTAACGGCTAGCAAGTTTTGCCTAACGGCTCCTTACAACGTTCTAATGCTTTGCCCTAATGGTCTAACGGCTTTGTAATTCTGCCTAACGGCTCTTGAAAACGATCGGTAACCATTTAACGGCTGAGAAAAAAATCTAACGGATAACCGTGAAAGTATTTTAACTCTTGCATCTGATCTGCTTGAGCGTTAGCAATTGGCGCCATGCATACCGTACAGCCGAAGAACAATTTTATAAATCGCTACAGAAAAAAGTCAATATCCTCACGAAAATTTAATGCCAATACATTTATAGCAGTGAAATGGG
Source organism: Platygyra sinensis (assembly GCA_019787425.1). Taxonomy (NCBI): domain Eukaryota; kingdom Metazoa; phylum Cnidaria; class Anthozoa; order Scleractinia; family Merulinidae; genus Platygyra; species Platygyra sinensis. The sequence goes on along the minus strand of JAHPZR010041962.1, from coordinate 71,351 downwards.
AACACTGCTCAAAACAAGCGCTAAATTTGTCGAGACACGGGCCCATCGAATAAAGTCCGATGTTAGTAAGATGCCAGCAAGCGAAAAAGACGAATCACGACTAATAAGTTCTGTATCGGCATGAATTCCATAATCACTTCGTAGCACAAAGCGTTGCAAGGCGATGGTTCATGCTGGACGTATCAAAATAGTCATAATCCAGCCGCAATTGTTTTTGGAACGGGCTACACTTGAATGAGTCTCTTGAATTACAACACTCTTATCAGATGAACTCAGTCATACATCCCAGCATATCAAAAAAAAGTCATAAAAAATCCCGTCGCAATTTGGCTATTGCTTTTGGCAATGAATTACACTGTAAACAACTTATGCATTTGACTTTATGCAATTTAAACAATTTTAAATGATTTGTACCGTGCGAGCCGTGTCCAAAGTTTATACTTTTGTCCGTTCGCTCGCTTTAATACCCTGTTATTATGCATTAGCACTGATGAAGTCGATTTCAGGCCGAGATAATTAGCTCACGTCTTGCAATATACGGATTTCTTTACTTAAAACCATTGCCGGGCCATTTTAACGGATGGCAAACAGTTACATTACCGTTTAACGGATGCTAATTTTTTATAACGGCTCTGCAGTGTTAAGCTTTCCGTTCTAATGGTACGATGCTAACGGCTAACGGATACAGCTAGCGGGCTAACGCTTACACTCTCCCCTCTAACATTTTGACTTCTACTGCTAACGGTTAGGTGAACGCCTCTAACATTTACAAGAAAATTTTCTAACGGATAATTAACAGATGGTTAACGGTTTCGCCCGTCTAACGGATAAGCGCTAAAGTATGTTTTCCCATGAACGGTCACGTATGTACTTAACATTCTGAACATATTTTACTGTTTTTTGAAGAAGATCTCTCATATATTACTCAGGAAATCAGCCTGGTAGGATCAGCAGAGATGCCATCACTTAAACTTAGTAATCAGGTATTTATCTTTCTCACTGAATTCTGAAGCTTTCATTCCAGTGATCATTTTCAAAATAACTCATGGTATCTCTGTTAAGGGCTGGAGATTCATCAATACTTACATCTAGTTAGAGAATTCATAATATTACATTTTGTATTCCAGTATCTGGGTCAGCATTTCTAGAACTGTTTTGACTAGTAATAGCTTTGTTTTCTTTTCATGAGCAGGGAACAGTTTATTTCAAACCGACCTGTTTGGGAACAGCATCTACGAGGTCATTTGACCTCAAGAACACTTGCAGGATTCCATTAAGGTATGCCTTCCATGACCGTTCTTGTTTGTATTTTTTAATTCTTTCTCTTTCAATTATCAAAGCTGAGAAAAAGGCTTTCCTGAAATTGTTCTTTGGGTGAAGGGCCTATTCCATGTCCATTTGGTTAAACTCAGTAATAGTCCCTTAAAAATAATAATTAACAAGTTTTTCTGCCTAAACAGGTTTTTGTGGAAGATTCCTGGCCCGCAAGTTAAAACTCTGAGTATTTACCCCTCAGAGGGAGTCATACTACCTAATGAAACTCAGGTAAGGTTTATTGCTGGTCATAAGTTATTTATAATAATACATTCTACAAGCTTTTTTAGAGTTCTTTCAGCATCTCTAGTGATTGAATGTTGGTTATGAACTGCTACAAGATCATCATCATCATCATCATCATCGTCATCGTTGTCGTCGTCATCATCATCATTTATTCTTAATAAAAACCTACATTTTACAGTTGGACTGGCCCCCTAACCATTCTACCCACAGCATTTACTGCTAGTTATTGTCAGGTAGTTTTGGTTCTTTGCTAAGATTTGTCTTTAAACAGTTGCCTTTCCTCTCCTAGTCACACACATTCCACTTCAGTCCTCATGAAGAAGACAAGTATGTCATCAAGACAAAACTTACTGTCAAAGGATCACTTGAAGATGACCAACAGCTGTAAGAAACAGTCTACTTCTCTTCAGCAATGTTTTTTCCTCAACTGCTTGGTTGTTTATGGATAATAACACAAAATGTTTGTTCACGTAGCTTTAGACTGTATATATAAATCTATGCTTCATAGTCTTACCTTGGCATATTGCCACTCATTGAGTGGAATACTAACTAGCATTTCCCAGCCTGTTATTTAATAAGAAATATAACAGTTTGCCATTGTACTTAATTATACACATGTTTGTTTGGAAAGGCACTATTATGGAAAATGTCAATATCAGATGCTCTCTTTCTCTTTCCAAATTTCTTCCATAGCAATGCTGTGAATTTATTGTTTTTAAATTTGTAAACTAAGGTTCAAAATGCCTTGATATTGCAAATTTTGAAGTCCAAACAATTCAGACAGAAGGATTAGCCATGAACTCAAACAAACCTGCTATTCACTTCCTTATATTTGCTGTTATTATTGTGCCTTACAGTGGCATGCCAACTCTTGACAAATAATTCCATTTTATGCCAACAGTTAGTTATCTAGTGAAAAATTGAATTAGTTATCTATGCTGACTTATCAGACTGATTGTCTTTGATCTTGTGTAGGACACCAGAAGAAAAGACATATTTAGTAAGAGTTATCGGTGAGGGATCTGTTGGAGAGATAGTGGTAAGTAATTAAATCAGTGATTGTTTGCCAATGTCAACTTTGTGTATTTGACCTTAGTTATTTTCTTGCTTCATTAGTGCACAGAGGAGGCTGTGAATTTTGGTGATATTATTGTAGGGAGCTCTGCATCCCGCGAGTTGACAATCCACAACAACAGTGACTGCAGTCTACACTACAACTTACTTATTGACCAGGAGATATCAGGACCTTATGACGATGAACAGTCTGCAAGAGATGTACTGGGTAAGCAGCTTGTACACCAAGAGCTTCTCATAGCTTTCTGTTGATTTGAATGATAGGGAACATACAAGGGTTTTGAATGGGTTCACACTAGGTATTCACTGGCAAATAAACTTTAAAAGCATGATTTAAACAGTGTCATAGGAACATATACCTGCCACTCCATACTGGCAAATGAACAGAAACTCATAATGATTTTACTACGGAAACAGGTAGACCGCAAATTCAAAGACAAGAGTGACAGTTGATTGTAGCGCCAAACGTTAACGATATCGGTCACATGGCTTTATTTGTCAAATCGAAAAGCTGAACGCACGTGGTCACATTCCTTTCTCCTTGCTGTCTTCGCTGGTACAGCTTGTTGTTCACACTTCAGAGTTTCGGAGTCAACCATTTTCGTGGAAGCCCAAATACTTCAGCTGAAAGTTTTCTTTTACATTCCGCAATGATGGAGTCTAAAATGCTTCCTCTTAAGCTTTCATGTATGGATTTCCCGCGAATTAGAGTTCGCCTTTTGCAGTTTAGAGAATACGTCATTGTTAAATCGCGCACTGGAATGTGACCACATGCGTTCACCTTTTTCTTGTGAGAAACAAAGCCATGTGACCAAAATCGTGGACATTTGCCGCCGAAGTCAACCGCCACGCTTGTCTTTAAATTCGCCGACCTGTTTCGGTAGTATTTTTTATCTTTATGGCTTGCAAGGGCATGCATTAACATTATAATTGTTATGACTTCTCTTGTAGCTCTGGAAATCAATAACCAGAATGGAATAATTCCAGCAAGAACTTCTCAAAAGATTACAGCAACTGCTTATCCTTCACGTCGAGTCTGCTACAAGTTCAAACTCAGCTATGAGCTTTTCTCAATGTTTGGTATGTTACTTAACATGATAACATTGCATTCAGAAAGTTTGTATTTGAACCCCTCCACACTGACCACCCTGAGGAAAGTTTGACTGGCCATTGTAAAGAGATGTTCTCTGTACGAGTTGAATGTACAGATCAGCACTTAAAGACAAAACTCGCCTTCACTGAAGAGATGTGGATCTTATAGCTGGGTAGCTGTAAATTGAGACTCTGTTGTATTTGATGCAGATACTTTGGCATGGGCCGTTTCTGGCACTACCTGCAAACTACACTTTATCTATAGTGCTTTAATTTCTTTATAGGAGGGCCTGGGTGACAAGATTCATGTCACTGAAATATTTTTCCTCCCGTAGATGATGGTAAACCATTCTTAACGTGCCCTAAGAGACAGCTGGTTGATCTGCAGTGTCAAGGAGTGTATCCAACCCTTTCTGTAACTGATGCTCGGTGCCTGGGGAGTGGTAAAGGATACAGTAAAGTACAGATATGGACTCTCTTCTCCCTTGACAGGTCAGATATAATCAGACGCTAAGTTAGAGAAGTTTTAAGTTGGCTGTCACAAGCTATGGTGTTTACTCAACAGGTCAGATATGATCAAACAATTAGCTAAAGAAGCTTAAGTTGGTTGTCACAAGCCGTGGTGTTTGCTTTGAAAATAATATGTCACCAGTCAATCAAAACTTTACCGGGTAAATTAGGCACATCACATCCCTTGAATATTCTGCAACAACAAGTCATTGTGGGTCAACCTATGTCGTAGATAATGAATGAAACAATAGTAAATTCTGTAATGAAATAAAGTCTCCGTCTTACTTTGTAGCCTGAATGAATGCCTGGAATCTGATCCATCTCCATCAGAACTCCTTTACGCTGCAGTCACTCGACACAGGTCAGTAACTTATTGTTATGAATCACGCTACATGTCATAAAATTCAAATAACTTCTGTGGAGTTTTTTGATGATGTATAAATCATGCTTGCAACAGATAGCTGTGGACTATTATCCTGATTACAAATTATTGATATTTCAATTTTCACAGCACAAGACGCAGAGTTCCTGTCAACACAAGAGCCATAATGGACTTTAACTTTGGAGCAGCTCCTCTGGGCAGCGACTCATGTGTGGCTCATCTGAACCTGCAGAACACAGGATCAGTTCCTGCTGAATGGTAAGTACATCAGACAAGGTAGTATCATAGTCCTTAATCTGGTACCACTGAGTAGTCATTGATCTTCATGCCCATAACCAACTTGTTGCTTTAAGGTTTAAGGTGTACCCATCTTACCATTATGGTGGAACTTATTTTAAGATGTAAAGTTATATGTGATTCTCTATATTTCAGAAACATGGAGTGACAATAACTGATCATATTTGCTGCATTGCAGGGCTTTCTTGTATCCAAGTGACCTGCAGCTTGAACTGGAGTATTGGACTGAAACAGGAGAGTATGATGAAGATGAACTTCATGAGGTAAGAAATCTCATTCTTTAGATGCAGGTTGGGTAGGAAGATGTTTGGCCACTGACTGACCTGTGTTTGGTTTTCATCATTTTTTAGATGCAGGTCATGGATAATAAACTATTCAACATTGAACCCAGGAGAGGGAAGCTGCTGCCAAGAGAGTGTCGCACTGTTACTCTAACTTACAGGTGACCGAGGACTCAGCTTATAATGTAGCTCCTAGAAAGAAAAAGTGTTTCAGTTACTTCACTGCACAACTTACAAGGCAAAAATGCGAAGTATGTCTGTTAACCCCAGTACCTATAGCACTAAAGAGAAGCATATTCACGTTCAGTATAAACTGTGAATTCTCAGGTAATAAAAAGCGCTTCCCTGTGGTAACAATCGGCTAAAATAAAAACAAATTGCATGGCAATCAGATAAATGTTGTTGACATATCTTGTGATTCTACATAAATGACTTGTACATGTAAGATCCTGTAAAAGGCTGTCTTCAAGTTTCAGAGTGAAAGAACAGTGGAAAAGATAAAAGTTTAGATCAGATACTGGGCGGTTTTTTCAGGTTTCCCCCAGCATTTTGGTCAGGTTATTCAAATGATTGCCTTGTGTCATTTTGTACTCTGAAATATTAAGGGGTGCAGCAAGAGTAATGAGAAAAAATCTGGGTCTGAGTCCAGTGAGCTAAAACCTCCATCAACATCCACTGTACGTATCCATGTTACTTTCTACTCATTGATTACTGTTTAATATTCACTTGACTTTCCAGCCACCTGTTCACTGGTACCAACAGACTTCCAATCCTGTTCAAGGTCATGAGAGGAAGAGAAATCCTGGTACGATGATAATACAATGGACATCATTGTTTTGTATTTTAACTGTCTCCTCGGTCACGTTACCTTAGAGGTGCTTACCTTAAGTTAATAAAGGTTTCTCCAGCTCAGTAGGTTTTCCTCCCAAAACCGGATATTGTTTAGAGGGGTGCCTAGCTTTCTCAGTATGTTGATTACCTGAGATGTGTGTTCCTTAGCAAAGAGAGGTAGTATATTAAACCTTTCAGGGGTCGTCACTTTAAAGGATTGTTAACTATAGAGAGACCACGTTTGGCACTTATGGTGATCAGCCACAGAGTATAAAGTTATAACTTTAAGATTCCTTGAAGTTGTGGTTTGTGGGTGTTGTTTGGATGGGTCAAGTGAAAATACAAACTGTAGTGATTGTAGTTTGGATTTCTCTATTTACTTGAACTAGCAAATAGAACATCAACATCAACAACAACAACAACAACAACAACAACAACAACAACAAACCTTTATTTCACCTCGGATTTAAAATAGCCAAAGAAATCCTAATGTCTCCGAGAAATGACGTTTGTACTTCTTTTTTACCTTTTTTTACGATAGTTAAATTTTATTGGTGTGACTGTGGACCCAGACAGTTTCTATGTACACTTTGCCAACACACGACACCTATTTGAGCCTGTTCCTGTGGGAGGGACCTCGCCACCAGTACAAGTGTATGAGCTCTATAATGGTGGAGCCAGAGTTGTTAAGTACGAGCTGGATATGGAACCACTGGCACAGGTTCAAGCTGTAAGCATACTTATTCCACGATTGTGTTTTTTTATTTGTTTTGTGTGTGTGTGCAATAAACAAAACATTTAGCTGCAATATACCAGATACAAAGAAGTTAACCATATCATGCTTTTACCCTATTGTCCAAGATAACACTTGCTTTAGAAAAGATAATAATGAGTCAAACTAAATTATTCGTTTTTGCTGTTCGTTGCTTATAACCTACATTCCCACTTCTTTAAATCGAACACGTCACATTTATTCACTTCCTTGTAACGTTTCTTTGCCATACACTATTTAAATGTGTTAATGCAGAATATTTTCCTTTACCTTTTTTAATATGTCTGTGCTATTTTAATCTCGTCTCTGCAGCAAAACTATGGCTGTCGCATCTTTGAATGTCTGAATCCATCAGGAGAGATCCCCCCTGGATGTGCTGCTTTGATTTACTGGCAGTTTGCTCCACTTGAAGCAAGAACTTACATGGTCAGTTGCTCTTATTTATGTTCATTTAACTGAAATTTCTGGAGCAAGAAGATTTCCCAGTTGATGACTAGTTACAACCCATCTTGGGGATGGGACGGGGTGGGAGCTGAAGTACCTCTAGTTATCTCATACTAAATTAAGGTGAAACTCTTGTCTGATATGTTTCCGGGCCTCGTATCAACCATTACTTTAACCTTGTGACTTTCTTGTTGACCGGCAGATGGATGTTCCAGTCCGTATTATTGGCGGCGAGACAGTGCTGGTCACATTCACTGGAGTAGGCTATGATGAGCGTATCATGGGAGATACACTTCCTGTCAAAGATGTGGGAAGCACCGCAGTGCCTGATAAACAGATAGTACAGGTGCCTAAACAGGTTAGTGTCAACTCTGTTTACAAGAGTTATAAGTATCTTATCACAAGCCCTTGCACTCAGGAGTGAGATGAGCCTCACTGTTACCACTCAGACATGTTTGGATTTCATTCTGGAGAAACTGATCTGTGATAGTTTTCTGTTTCCTGGCCATTCAAAAACCACAGTTAGTTTGGGAGGGCGAGAAGAAGTTAAAAGCAAATTGCACAACATTACTGCTTCTTTTGTGGTGGAAAAGCTGAGGAAAACCAACTTCTCAATACGTAAGCGAGTGCGCAAATGTAAGGCTTTGCCACAATTTGCAACTTTAAACAAGTTGAGAGTTGAAATGGGAAATGGAAGAAAGACTCTTAAAAAAAGACTCTTAATAAAGGTTTTCGTGTATAACTGATTAGAAACTAGTACGAGTAGCATATGACAAATATGGCAAAGATGAAGAACATAGCATCATACCAACTTCATTAAATTAAAGACAACATGAAATCTTTAGTAGATACAAATTAGATTGAGATCCCTTTGCCTTCATTGGTGGCCTCTGTGACACAATGTTTTGGTTTTGAACAGCTAACAATGTCAAAACAGGAATAACGGCATAATAACGCTAGATTGTTTATTTTGTAGCTGTCCTACTTGTCAGTCGAATGCATTCCATTTGGTGATGTTCCTTTGTACACAATGTCTCGTCGTATGTTCTTTTTGACGAATTCTTCAGAAGATCATATTATTTCCTTCAGATGGATCTTGGAGGGATCTGCAATGGAACAGGTTTCTTTAGTTTTTATCATACTTTTCATTCCAGTGCAACCAGTCTGTGTTACAGAATTGAACCATGCATTAAAGATACACTTTCAAAGAAGCACTTTTTAATGGAAATCCGAAGAAAATTGGCATTAGAAAACTGACCACTAAAGGTATCAAAGTACTTATTAAAATGACCCCAACGTTTATGCAAAGTGTTAAAAGGCTGCAAGAAATTCTACTTGCATGACGCTGGGAATACTTGTTTTGTCTTTTAGCTGACTTGCAATTGACTTTATTTTAGGTGATAATGATTGAGCCAGATCATGGCTTCCTCAAACCAAAGCAAAATGTGCTGCTTAAGGTTGGTCAAATGATATTTGTTGCGTGTAGTTGATATTTATAAACTGAATATTTATACAAACCGTTTTCTGCTCTGACTTATTGTGATTCTTTTCTAGGTTTCTTTCTTTTCCTGTGGTGCACCCTCACTCTATGACATGGACATTATTTGTGAGGTACTTCAGCTGTCATGTTTAGTTTTAGCTTTACAAAGATCAAAGACATTTTTGCAGGCTCCACTTAAAGGAGCACAGTCCCGGTATTTAAACTGAACGAAACCTGAAAATAGTAGTTCACTAAGATAAAAAAACATCAAAGAGAAAATATTAAACCATAAAGAAACAAGGATGGTTAAAGATGGAGAAGATTAACACAGGTTACAAACGACGAACTTGCGTGTAGCTTTATATTAACTCCTTAATCTTTAGTAAAAGGTTTAAGTGACATGTTTTTTCTTGCAGATTGTCGATGAAACGGAGATGGCAGAATACAACCAGCGTCTTATAGACTGGACTAACATGAAGGAAGAAAAACAATACACCTTTTCAATAACGGAAGATGATTTGAAAAGACCTCAGTCAGGGCCGCACCTTAAATCCATCAGCCATCCTAGTCGAGGCAAGTCTCAATCTGAAGGAGACTTGAGGAAGTATCGGGCCCTGCCTCCAATAGGATCACCCCGGGAAACAAAAAGAAAAAAGACCAGCAGATCATCTCGCCCAGAGACTCCGCCACAACCCGTGCCTCCGGAATCATTCCTGCTTCATCTGGGAATCACTGCTAGGACACATGCGATAGGAGAGTTTTATGGCAGCTTCCCAGCAGCTGTGAACAAATTTTTGATCGACCAGTGAGTAGTCTCATTTAGACTAAAAGTATAATAAATATTGTCCCAGTTTTAAAGCACATTTCTGTATATAAGATTTGTTGCAATGTGCCGTAAAAGCTGAGACGTTATGGGTTGGTCAGGCTTTTACTGGTTGTTGGTTCAGTCAACCTCGTCCTGTGTTACAAGTTACGTTATACTCTGCAGGCGTTACGTGTTGTCTCAAGGGACTGGTGACCAAGAGAAAGAGGAACTGTCAGCCTTAGTTTCCTGCGCGCGACCGGAAATGACAATCATTCAGGATGTACTGTCTGTGATTTTAAGGTAATATGAACAACTCCCTTCATCCTCTAATCCTTTTCATTGGAAGGACAAGGGTACTGTAACGAACACATAGTACATAGGAAATTAAAGCTGAAACAAAGTCATTGGGTATTAGCTAATGGAGAGAGTTGACAAGGCTTTTTTACCTCGTGTATAATCAATCATATACTCAACATAAACAGGTGGATTAGGAAGGTGTAAGGGAAGTGGTCAAAACTACTACACTCGAACAGGACCCACCAAACCACAAAATAGTTGATGGTGTCTGCCTCCACCCCCCTTGCTTAACATCAAAAGATGGTGTCTTTATTGCATAGCCACCCCTCTATCAAGCAGTAAAAAATTACAGTGAGATTCAAACCTCTCTTTTCTTGTTTGTCTAGTAATGCCAACTTTGGCTGGCTGAATATTTCTGTGTCAACTCAAATTTAAAAGCCAATAAAATGTTGTTGGTAATGTTCGAAGATAGGTGGTGTCTTTGAGAACCCCACCTCCTACCCTAAAGGTGGGTCCTGTTCGAGTATAGTTGTTTTGACCAGTTCCCTAAAGTGATGTTATATGGAGTGTGGTTATAATTATACTAAACATTAGACTTGTTCTGTTTGTGTTAATACAGAGGTCTTCTGGACGATGACAATTTCTATCAAAGCATGTCCGAGATAAACCAGGAGCCTGTGCCCTACTTTAGACAGCTGTGTGAAACTCAGTACACAAGTAGTCCCAGGCCTTCCTCTGCTAGCAGTCAAAGTAGTCACCAGTCTCGTTCTGGTGAGGAGTTCAGTGGCGAACTGGATCAGCTGCCTGGTAGCAAACAGGTAAAAATGACAAACAACACCATACGTATAATGAGAATTGAGTTTTGCAAAATTTGCTTCATATGGATCAAATTCTGATAGTAGCTTCTTAAGAACGAAAATGAATTCAAAGATAATGTTCTTTGTTATGAAAGAATGGCTTTTCGGTCTGTTTTCATGTGGCTACTGGAACAGTGTTCCATGGAGTATCCATTACTTCACACTCCCTTCCCCTTCCCACCAGAAAATGAATACCCCTCCCACCCCTCCAAAATGCTGGTGTTAAGCTCATATTATGCTTATGTAATGGCGTAACAGTGTTATGTAAACCCCTGTAACTGGTAACTATTTGCGTTACGCAGCAAACTGGCAGTGATCACAGTCGTGACGCTGGAGCAGCAGAGGAAAGAGTTGTGAGTAGGACACATCAAATAATACAGCGCACATCTGAATCATCACTCTCCATAGCAGCTGACAGATTGATGGACACAGACGGTGATGGGGAAACTCTGACAGCACAGAGACAAACAGTGCGCAGGTTTGTGCAAAAAAAAAACGTTCCAAACAACGTGAATTTTTACCTTTTGACGTCTTAACCCTGTACATACAATATTAGGAACCTTAAGTTGAGTATTTGACACGGTTAAGCACATTATATTTCAAGTTCTTCTCTATTCTCAGATTGTTTAGAGGTATCTGAATGTTTTTATACCTTAGATATCGTGCAATCTGAATCGGTTTTACTTTTACCCTTGTCGTCATTGCAAGAGATGTTTCCTTTCTGCAAGCCGCGTTAATTTCCTTCAGGAATTTTACGTTGTTATTCGCGTTGATTCAAAAGAATGTGTCCTTGAATTATCTCTTGTAAAAGTCTCGTTCAAGTTTTTAAGTTGCACATGTACTTTTGTGTTGGGTATGACTTGGTGCCAGTTTGCAAATTTTGTGCTTTGTTCTGGAATTTAGAATCTTGTGGGTTACGTTTTTAATTGGTATCGACTTAGCTAGGGTTTAGAGTTATTAAGCATTAATAGCTGCACAGCCTTGAACGAGAACATTCTCCCACTTCATATCCCCTATTTGCTAATCTGCAGCTTACCACATGATCTCTTTCAGATTGCCCGAGTTCGAGTCACTGGTAGAGTCCATTCTCGAAAATTCACTTCTGAACTTGCTGACTGAAGCGAATCATGGGGAGGTGAACCTGACGTCACGGACAAGAGTGATAGCCTTGCCGCCCAATAGGGCAGTAAACAAGTCCACAAGATAGCGTTAAATAACTGTCATATTGCACGGGAAGCTTGTGAATAATAAATTATTTTTTCCCACATCGGAAAATGAGGCAACCTTGGAACAAGAAAGAGCGTTAGTTGACCGTACCACGAAGCCTTTTTAAAATGTATGGTGAAAGATGTATCAATGTTGTATTTAACATTAATTTTGGTCTGTACAGAGTGTATTTTACACTTTAAAGCTATTGTTCACGGTTTTGTGTAGGTGGAATCTGAATCTGCATTTCCATATCTTGACCTTGTAACCTGTGAATGTATAGTAAAAGTTTGATACTCCTAGATATGTTGCCTGTTTTAATTAAAAGTTGTTAATGGGTGTACCTGTGGTACATTGCCCTAGATGACGCCAGGTAACCCAATAATACACCTAATGCTAATCACAAGGTTACTATAGGATTAGAATACATTTCCAAATCTGATTTGGAAATTTTCAGCGAGGTTATTGCCATTATATTTAAGTCTTTGGGCTTTAATATGACTGTTAATACACAAAACCATTAGCACTGCAGTGAAAGTGTTCTTTGGTTGTCAAAGAGAAGAAAATATCAACATCCCTGAAAATTAAAACTATTTTAAAAGATCATCGTTTAAAACCTCGTTTAAATTAGTTCAATTTCATCACACATTTACATCATATGTGACTAAAAAAAATAAATACACCTACTACGTGAAAGAAAACACAAGTGAACCATACCCCTCAAGATTACACTAATGAATTGATTATTTGAATATTGAACTTACTAGTCATTTCAAAAAACAATATCAAATTTTCTCTTTTTATTCTTTATTTTCTAATATCAAATTGATTTTCTTGAACATTAAACCATTAGCTGTACTCTTGGAACGACTAGTGGGTTCAATATTCAAATGATCAATTCATAAATGTAACCTTTTGGTATACTTTTCACTTGGTTTGACTGTAATGAGTTAACGGCTGGTATATGATTGATTGACCCTGAGTGACAAGAGCCACTCTAGTTTGAATCTTGCGTTAAAATCAAGCTTATGGTCTTCTGTTGTATTGACTGGTGATAGCAGTTACTTGGGTTCGACAAGTAACTGTTATGACTCCGCCATATCCTTTTTTATTTCTTAATAAATGTTCATTTTACAGTTGGACTGGACTGCAGATAGCTAGTCTAGACAGGTCAGTCTATCAATACTTGTAAATGCTTATTATCATCATCAGCAGCAGCAGCAGTGTCATCATCATCATCATCATTACTATTCTATTAGTATTATTATTATTACTATGATAAATAGGAAAATAGAAACTTTAAAAAAAGTGAATAAGATAAAAAAATTTTTTAAAAAGTGGGAAAAACTGAGAAAAGATCTAAGGGATAATTAGATTTAATAGATATCTTTTTTACACAAAGGGTTGGCTGTCACTGTGATGTCATGTGAAAACGCTAAAGTAAGATCAGTAATAACATTTGAATTCCTTTCATAAGAACTGCTCATTGTTGTAAAAGACACAACAAAACAGGAAGTCTCATCCACATGGAAGGCTCTCAATAAAATCAGTTGATAAGACAATTAGTAAGACAAGTTTGGCCTTGAAACAAGAAGAGTAAACTACAGCCTGTTGACCATTAATTAGTTTATCAATAAGTTGTTTAATTAACAAATTTTGTTTTTGCTTTGATATGCTAATTGTCTGATTGAAAACCTTTGTTCATAACAATTACTTTGTTACACATTTTGTTCATACTTTGCTATTGTGCAAAAAATGGCAACTTTGACTTTGGCAAAGATTTTCCTTTGCCAGTCACTTTGTATCTGTTCCGTGATAAACAAATATTGATGTGTAGTATTATATGTATATCCTCTTCTCACTGTACATTAAATATGTTATTCTGACCGAAAATGCAAATACTTTCCAAACTATTTACTGACTGACCTTTTGGCATTAAAATAATTTTCTTCACAGCCATAAAAGTATATTTACTAGATAAAGAGAAACTGTACTATTTGAATAGATAACATCGCAATAAATACCACCAGACTATATACTTCAAACTTCATATGTGAAACTGAAAAATTGAAAGAAAATTCAGTACTTGGCAAAATCTGAGAGCATTATAATTATTCGAATCTGATGTAAGATGAGCCTTAACAGTAATGAAACTGTTCATGCTTTTTGTGCAAACATCATAATACTTGCCTGTGTGGATTTGTGTCCATGTTTTGTTTTGTGTTTCTTCACAAATAGCATGGTAAAAAATTTATCTCAGTAAGACCATTTTGATCTCACTGATTAAAGAATATTATTAATAAGTGTTAAAATCTACAACTTGGACTGAAACAGTACATTCCTGGTATCTGTAATTTTCACTCCAACTCTGTTCTTCATGACTTTCTCGACTGCATTACAGATGTGTTCCAGATACCAGAATGAAACTCGCTTGTGCACAGGAAGATACAACACATGATCTATCAAGTATTTTGAATTGTGTGGAAACAGAATGTCATCTTTCTCCTTGCTAAAGGCATTGTTTGTACCAGTTGCACTGATGGGGGGCGAGCACACAAACTCTGCAGATGATGGTGTTTCATTTGGTGTATTTCTTAATGCATGCACCGCTTTGCTTGCTGTACTGCCAGGTGAAGAGGACATTCCCACAGCAGCACCAACTTCTGTTTGAGACAACAAACTAGAATAAACATGTTTCCCTGCTTTGATTTCTTCCCTTGTCTTGGTTCTATCAACTTGGTCTGCCTCACAACGTTTTGTTCTAAAAACAGTGGAAAGTTGTGTCGCCCCTTTGTATGCTTCTACACCTTCTTTTTCCAGTGCTTTTACAACTTCATCAGGATTGTCCTGTAACAGGAACAAGGAAATATGATTACCTACACAGAAGGCTTTAAATTAAGCTATATATTAAACACACACTTACCTGGTTTATTTCCTCAATAATACACAATTATGAAAAAAATTACTTGATTCTGATTGGCTGAGAGCAGTGCAGTTCAAGTGTAACACCAGTGCAAACTACACATCGTCATTCTGGATTATGATTTGCAGAAAGACAATAAGAAATCTTGTAGGCCAATTATCTTGTGTAAATCAATGACAAAAATTTTTAACAGAAAATTCAGAAAAACGTTTTCTTGAATGGCTTCAAGAAATATCTTCCAGCACTCCTTGCATGCAAATTTTTTCATGTTTGTAATCATACTACAGTTTTTCTCATTCAATTTGAAATAACATGTAATTTGCACAAGTGAGTTTTTCAAAAAACTGAAATTGCACTTGCCAAAGTGGCTCGTGCAATTTCAGCTTTTTGAAAAACTCACTTGTGCAAATTAATTCCAAACTGAACTTGAAACCGTATGGTTACCTATACTAAACCACCTGTACTGTGGGAAGAAAATGCGATGAGCTTGTAGACAATGTTGATTTACAAGCTCTCCAAGTGTCACTCTATCAACGATACTCACCACAACCAAAGGAAACAGCCAGTAACTCTTGATGTCTGCTTTTTTGCCAGGAACAAACACATTGCTTGGCAGATTACTGCTTACAAAATCTCCCTTCAACTTGATGATGCGAAAGTCTTTGCTGCTCACTCTTCTCAGCCGGTAGAGCATAAACTTCAGTAGCATCGCAGATGGTTGATACTGAAGTTTATTAATAGTCACGCCACCAGGAAACGCACGCAGGAGAGAAATGAAATACTCTTTATATCTGAATCCCAAGAGATGAAAAGAATTTATAAACAGCCAATTAAACAGAGAATTATTAAATCCAGCCATCATGAGCAAAGAGTAACAAGTTAGCTTCTTGAAGTACGTCCATTGACTCTGAACAGGAAACTCTTCCAACTTGGCTCTCATTTTCTTTAGAATTTCAGGGTTTTTAACTCGAACCATTGCCCCACCCAAAGATGTATAGTACTTAATTGATCCAAAACTGAAAAATGTCAGGTCTGAGAGTTTGTGGCCTTTCCTTTTCAAGCCTTGAAATGACTCAGCACAATCTTCTAAAACATAAAGCCCATGAGAATGTGCCACTTGGAACACTTTGTCCAAATTAATCCACTTGCCGTACAAGTGGGCTGCCACAATAGCAACAGTCTTGTCTGTCACAGCAAGTTCAACAAGTTCAGGTTTGGGTGCCAATGTGTCGAGATCCAGATCAACTGGGACAACCTTCAATCCATGACTCTCAACTACAGACACCATGTCTGGAATATTAATTGCGGTGAAAATCACTTCCGAACCAACTGGAAAGTCCATGACAGTTAGGAAGACATCTAATGCAGTCCTTATGGAAAAAGCAGCAAGCCATTGTTCAGATCCACCAAACAATGTCTCAAGTTTGCTTTGAAGTTGTTTTCGTTCTTGTGAGGTGTTATGGGTAGTTGAATACCTGAAGGCAGTCAGAATGTCTTTCCATGTTGCATCTAAAATCAAGCAAAAACAGAAGATTATTGTGCCCTTCTCCCTGCCCACTCCCCACCTAGGCCAGGGACTGTTACATTCCTTCCCCTCCAGAGAGATCTGGGGGCTTACTGTGCAGGTGCTTGGAAATGCCATCAAACATATGGTCATTAAAATCACCACTTTTGAGTAATAATGACCTTCCTATCTCCCTCCCCTTTGTTTGACCCTGCACATTAAAGGGGCTCAGTTATGGTATTTTGAATTACTTTGACCACTTGCAAAATTACCTTTAAATTGAAAAAAAAACTGAAAATAGTACTTTACAAAGATAGAAAAACCCCCAAGAGATAAAAATTAATTATGAACGAGGAAGGTTAAAGATGGTGAAGGTTGAAACGGATTGCAAACCACAAATTTCAAAAATTTAGGCTAAACTTATCAGATTGGAGTCTAACTTATCGCTTATTGTTTACTATACTTAATGGCCCAGCTCCATCATATCTAAGTATATAACTCACAAGGAGATCTGACTGAGGTACAACACAACACCAGAGATGTGGAACACCTGAATATCTTAGATTCACTTAAAATAGACCCAAGGCAAAAAATTCAGGATTGTAAATAGCCTTTGGTGTTTGCTGTTATTATTTTATTATACAACTGTACTTAGTCTTACATAATTTATTAGTACGATTGTTCAGTATTTTCTTGTAATTTAATATATATATTTTTTCCCTTTCTTGAAATTCTAAGCCCTATTGTTATATAGTAAATTAACCAAGAATAACCTTTTTAGAAGTGGTTTTAAAGCTATTGCATGATATTGTATTGTATGCGCAAACCATGACTGAGCACCTTTAAAATTATGAACAAATCATCACAGATGCACTTGCAGATTATCATTATAGTTACGTAGTAGCCATAGCAATAAACCTGGAGGATGTCCTGAAGTGGTGTCAACATCTACTTTATTGATTGATAAAGCAATATTGTGAATACATAAATAGCATATAGTTCAATCCAGAAGACTGGGCAGATGTGTCAACACAAATTATCCAGCTAAATAACATAAATCATATAGGAGATGAGCTATGAGATGAACTGTCAGTATGTTTGGCGATTCATTTGAGGGTTAACATGGGCAAACAGACAGATCATCCATTGAGAGAGATTTTCTCATCAAACTAAGCAGATAGTTAACCCTCACCAAAAATCAGACTGTTTACCCTATTTATATCAAGATTGCCCTCTGAAAAATATTTTAAATTCCCGGTTCTCAGTAGAATTTTTCACAGGCAGCCAATATAGAATAACAGATGACATAAAGCAAAGGCAAGCCAACCAAGGGTGGTCTAGGGCATAGTTAGTAGAGGGTCCCCTGTACTAACTATGTCTAGGGGTACCCCCCTGGAAAAGTTTGAAAATTGTAGGTTAAGTCTAATATTGTTAATGCGAGCAAATTTTAATCACTAGAACAGGCAGCTACATTCTTCTTTACAGCCAGCCGAATTCTGCCTCTGCTGTCTTCTACTGAGAACCCTGCCCACTCATAAGGCTTCAGTAACTACTTCAACATTAACAAGATGTTAGACATAAACTCCAAGATAACACAATATTGAGCAACATGCAATTCTGTTCTCGCAGGTTCTGGACTGAGCGGCAAAAGGGTGCGTATTTCATTCATGACTGACTACGAATCATCTATTTATAATGAAGCAAAAGTTAGCAAAGTATGGTCGCAATTTCCTTCTATTGTTCTCACAGTGAGCAACAATGCTCAACTGAAATCTGCTCAACTGAATCTGCACGTCTGAAAATGGCTGCCACAGATATTAGAATACATTTTATGACGCAATCGTTGATCAGGTATTCGTTGATCATTCCACTGAAGTTTGCATTGTATGTAAACATAAGAAATATCTGTTTTTCAAGCAAAAAAGCGTGGTGACACTGCTAACCAGG
Organism: Platygyra sinensis; assembly: GCA_019787425.1. Lineage (NCBI taxonomy): Eukaryota > Metazoa > Cnidaria > Anthozoa > Scleractinia > Merulinidae > Platygyra > Platygyra sinensis. Next base: position 53,089 of record JAHPZR010041962.1, on the reverse strand, counting down.
CAGAGCATAATAATTCAACTTTTTATACCACCTGTTTATCCTGTGTTTGTACAGAAGGACGGCATCTTACCATCTTTGATAGCGACTCGCTACTATTCAAACTGGGAGACCACTGCTGCCAATTATAATTTTACTGTTTCACTTTTCATGCGAATAAACCAGAGACACCGATGAAAGTACGTGGGATGAAACTATGCAATGTAAGTTTAATTGAGTCGACCCAATTGCATGAGTCAATATATGTTGGCGATCGTTGCGTAAAACCGCTCGTGAAACATCAAATTGAACAACATTACACGAACATAAACACTTACCAATGAAAAGGCAAGCATATTTTTCAGGTAAAACTGCCATTGAAACCTTTCCACAAAGCTTCGATCGAGTAAGAAAGTTCAAAACTTCCCTACAACTAACCAGGAACTCTCGAGGACGCGCGCGCTCAGGTCTGGATAAGGTCTGGGTACAAGCGACACAAGGTGTGTCACAAGTTGGTTCCCAGGGTTTCACTTCCAGTTCTCAAGAACGTGAAAAAGCCTGTTTAGGACTTTTATTGGTTCCCCGTTTTCTCTCGATTCCAAATCCTCGTACATTCTTTTTCAAGATCACTTGGATTATGGATGGAGAATCATGGTGTAAATTGATGGCCCCTATGAATTCTTGACCAGAGTCAGGAGCCATGATGGGCTCCTGCCAGAGTAGATTTATCAGGGCCGTACCTAGGATTTTTTGTCTTCGGGGGCAAACTCCACAAACCTTCACAGGGATCTCCCGTATACAGACAGGGTTTCTAGTCGGACGTTTTGTTTTCACCCCTATTAGTTTTCCTGGTGGGGGCAACTGAATTCATTGAATTTCACAGAATGATATCTGGGAAGGGGGGTGGAGAAGAAAGGCAGAAATGGGATCATAAAAATATATGCCAATAAACTGTAATAATTGCAGTTTATTAGAAATCCGACCAACTGTCACTGTCATGATCTGCTTGCTTCAAACTTGATGAAGTTAATGAGCTTGAGCAATTACGCAAGGTATATATGCTGCATTTTAAATTCCAAAATATATGCTTATCAAAGTCAATATTGCAGTGACTAACAGAATTTAGTAAATTCTCTGCTCCAACTATTGCATTTCTAGCTTTTTGACTGGCTAAAAAACTCCGACTATGAGCCAATAGTCGGAGTTTTACATCATATGGAAAATGCAATTTTATAGTTGGAATATTAATTAGCTTTAGATTTTTCCATTTTTATGTAACTGATTTGACTGTAAATAGTAGAATTCTAGTTTTTGTCATTGTAAAGCGCACGAGAGCATTTTCTTATGTATCGTGCGCTATAGAAGCAATAAAATTATTATTATTATTATTATTATTATTATTATTATTATTATTATTAATAGTGCGCCAAGTTTAAAATTTTTCGCTTTGTAAAATTGTGGAAATAAAAATCGGTGGCAAAACCCGGTTTTGAGAATTTACTAAAACAATTATTCCATTCACCCTTGTTGGATATGAAGTGATAAAATAACCAACGAGCGCGTAGCGCAAGTTGGTTATTTTATCACTTCATATCCAACAAGGGCGAATGGAATAATTGCTATATAGACCACCTCTACAGTACAATACTATTTAAGGACGGGGGAGGCTGGTGGATTGGGTGGCTAGCTAGCCTTCTTAGCTTGCAGGTTTAGACAATTTGATCATTTCTGTGCGCGCATTCAAACTGCCAAGCTACTCAGGCTGGTGGCTAGCTGGCCACCTCCTTTTTGAAGGAGCAAAAAAGTAAATATTATGGAAGAAATAAGGCACACACTCTGGGCAGGTACTCAGTATTATTTATGGTGTAATAGTTTTCAATGAGATGATTTCCAATTCTCCAACTGCCACATTTTTGGGAGCATGCCCATTGATACTGTAATCCCAAGATACCAGCCACCACCCTCTAAAAAATCCTGGATCCACCAATGGGTTGGGAGGCATCCCAGCTAGTTCACTGTTAAAACCCATCAGATCTTTAGTTCAGCCACACAGAAGCTAAAGCTATTACAAACAGAGTATAGATTGTCAACACATTTGTTTTCATGTTACATTTAATGTTTTCAGAGTTTAAATTCCTAAAGATCTTTCCATAAAGACCATAGGCAAAAATGCGAATATCTCATTTCAAGTAAGCCTCATTTTTTAGCTGTTGTTCTTGGATGGGATAGCCAGGTAATTCTCATAAGGGTGTGTAACAGATCGAGATGCCAAAAATTTCAGGCTAGCGTCAGTGGTCAGTTGTTCTCGCACACAAAAGATTATTTTATAGCATGCATATAACAAATACATTTTCTATAACTTCATAATTACAGTAGTCCAAGTCTGAGGTTTAAGCATCTAATGCTATCAAATGGATCACCCAAAAATCTTGCAAAACACATCTTTTAAAAGTCCAGACATGTTTCATTACCAAAGAAAGATCCAGTTACTTTAATCTCAACTGCTAAAAACTATGCTGACTCTTGACTTTCACACATCACGTTCCTGGTGTTTTTGAACAGATGGGGATAAACAGTCTACGTTTCTTTTAATAGACAAAAATTAGCAAGGCGGATTACACATTATAGGAATATATTTTCCAATAATACCCTGAAGAAGGAAGGCCATGCCTTCCGAAATATTGGATTTAATATATTCCTAAACTGTGTAATCAGCCTAGCTAATTTCCGTCCATTCTTCAACTAATAGCTAATTTAGATCTTCTACAGTGAGAGGATCTGGTACTTCTGTTTTGTCACAGTGGTCCTTGCAAAAATTAACTTAAAATGTGTTTCTTTTGCAGATTAATAGCTGACTAAAATGTTAGATCCAGTGCAGCCTCACACACCCCCATTTGAGCTGTTATAAGGATGATGAAGATGACAATGATGATGATGATGATGACAATCATGATCATGATGAAAATGTTAGACCATAATAACATTCCTTCATAAAAATCTTGAGAAGAAAAAATAAATGTGCTATGTGAACTTAATAAATAAGACTGTTCCCCACTTGTTACCATATATCATTCTTACAACCTTGCCACTCTCTATAGCTGTATCACACCATGCAACTTTTGGGATAAGAAATCATTCTCATTCCACCCTGATCTAGCTTGCAGCATCTAAGACTGACATCATAAAAACTACAAACATAGAAGCCAAAACTGGTCTACAGCTAACATGCAACAATACTAAGACCACTTTTTCTCAGCATTCAGTCAACTTCTTCAATTGTTGGTCCCCCTGAGCTGGTTGAGTCAGGAGTGGGAGCCCCACCCCCCTGAGGAAATCCCCCTGCTCCTGGAGGGACACCACCAGCACCCTGGTACAACTTTGTTATCACTGGATTGCAGATACCCTCCATTTCCTTCTGACGTTTTTCATACTCTTCTTTGCTCGCATCTGGATTACTGTCAATCCAACTGACTGCCTCATTGCATTTGTCAACAATTGTTTTCCTGTCATCCTCTGAGATCTTATCTCGCACCTGAAGAAAGAGGCATTTGTAAATGTGTCAGAAAGAAAATTCTGTAATTATACTAAATTTAGCTTTTGGCTAAGCAAACAGATTTCTCTTTGTGTTTGCCAGTTTTAGAATTTAACTGACAGTTTGACAGTTGATGTGCTGGTAATCTACAAATTTCAGAGAATTTCTCCAAGCCCTAACAAGGCAAGGAAAAACAAGCAATAAATAAAATATCCCTGCGAGGCATCTGTCAAACCATGGATGATATGATTGTTTTATCTACCTTATTTTTAAGCAAACCAAGATGCTACAGTGCAGCATGGAATAAGGAATTTATAATTACATGACTGTTTTATCTTCCTTGTTTAAGCACACAAGCGCACTACAGTGCAATATGGATTCATATTTGCATGTTCTGTTGACATTAAATAATAACAAAATATAAAAGTTTCATAATGCCTATCTACATATTCTGTGTACAAACCAATACAAGTTCAAACCTTCTCATCCTCCACTGTGCTCTTCATGTGGTATGCATAACTCTCCAATGAATTCTTGGCCTGGACTTTGTCACGTTGTGCATCATCTTCTGCTTTGTACTTCTCTGCCTCTCGGACCATGCGATCAATGTCATCCTTGGACAGCCGACCTTTGTCATTGGTGATGGTGATCTTGTTTTCTCGCCCAGTGCTTTTGTCCACAGCAGAGACATTTAAGATGCCATTTGCATCAATGTCATAAGTGACTTCAATCTGAGGTACTCCACGAGGAGCTGGTGGAATTCCAGATAGCTCAAACTTTCCAAGCAAATTGTTGCCTGATGTCACACCTCTCTCACCTTCAAACACCTTTACAAAACAGCAAGGGACAGTTAAGCTGCATCTAACACAACTGTTGATGTTACTATTTTGACACATAGGCATAAGATAATTAGCACCTGGTTATCATCATCATTATTACAACATGGTGTTATGACACCAATTGTACTTTACCCTGGTCCCAGAGGTTTTTCTTAAATTTTCACCGCATGAGAGAGCTGCAAGTGTGCCGCGAAGCAGCAAACACGAGTCGCCCAGCGAGGAAGAAACACCTCTGGTTAACTGGTTACCTTGGACTTGAATCTCACTTTAATGCAGACAGGAGCTGTCAAACGCATCAATTCGATCATTCAAAAAAGGATCTCTGGAAACTTAGCAATCATGTGCTTATCAGCCGCTAATGTTTCCACTTGGGTGGTGAAGAGTGGTATCTTTAGTGACCTACTTGGCCGGGTCAATGTGCGTGTTTGTGAAAATGATTTCATCCGCAGAGATCGCGAAGGTTCTGCTTGTTAAACATATTACAAAGCAAGTATCTCCACTTTCATTTTGTAACAAGGCCTTGGGACTTCCGAATAGAAAGGTGTAAGCTTCTTTGAGTACATCTAGATGGTGCTCGTCGACATCTTCGTTGAAATGCCACAGTTTTGCAGTTCGTGAATATGAGAGCCCACAGGCAAAAAATTATGACACGGTGAGGGTATTTGCCGACATTAGGGATCAACCAAATTATAACAAATTGACTTTTTACGTCCTGTTCGCAGAATGGCAAACACATCTTTGTGATTTACAACAGCGAGCAAGGCTTTGATGTTCGTTGAGACTTTCAATCTCTGGAAAACGCTCCTTGACTACAGAGGTCAAATTCCTCCGAAGGCACTGTCAGAAACAAAATCAAATGTAAAACACAGACGAATCTTGAACGTTCATATAGACTGAGAATTGCAGTATTTTGCAAACAAATTCTTTCCCTGGTAGAGATATAGGTAAAAATTTACACACAGGAAGTGCAGTAGCAAATATCCTCACTGTCCCCTTGGTATTGCCAATCAAACAGACCAATCGTATTTATTTGCATGCTTGTAAAAGTATCAACCAATCTGAGCTCAAGGGTCAGATCCTGACCCTGGCGTCTGCATGAAAGTGAGATTCAAGTCCAAGGTAACCAGAGGTTTTTCTTCACGGCTCTCTCGCAGCTCTCTCATGTGGTGAAAAATCAAGAAAAACTTCTGGGACCAGGGTAATTGTGCTTTGTTATTGAGGAACAAATTTTGCTCTTTCCCCTAGAACAACATGTTAGGTCAAGCTATTTGCATTGTGTATCCGTTTATACTCCTGCACCATAGATTAAAGTATGAAAGACATAAACACTGACCAACCTCAATTAAACACAAATGTGACAAATTTCCATCATTTCCTTTTGTTTCACTTCATTGCACACCATTCAATGACTCTTCAATATTTTGGCTTCATTTTTCTCAAAGAGGAAAAGCAAATTGGCAAAAAAACAGCAAGGCATTGTCAAGTAAACTAAAAGCCATATGCAAAAAATCATGCACTTTTACCAAAAAAAAATGTTTGACCTATAAATAGTCACTGAGGAGGGTTTTCCACTAGCATCTTCAATTCTTGTCCTAGAGTTCCTTGTACCAACTCACTGACAAATTCTAAATTTGAGAGAATTCGATGCTTTTCCTCAGCTGCAGTACTTCACATCAGCAAAAGTCACGCAAAGTCTTAGGTATGAATTCTACTCGATAACCTAAGCATATAAAATTACTTCAGATTATAAAGTCTGATTACCTGAATAAGAACACTGGTCTGGTTGTCGGAATATGTAGTAAAGGACTCAGTTTTTTTGGTAGGTATAGTTGTGTTGCGTTTGATGAGGACCGTCATGACACCTCCTGCAGTCTCAATTCCAAGGGACAGTGGTGCAACATCAAGCAGAAGTAAATCCTGGACTTCGCTGCTCTTATCACCACTCAAAATTGCAGCTTGAACTGCTGCTCCATAAGCCACAGCTTCATCAGGATTGATGCTCTTGTTGAGCTCTTTGCCACCAAAGAAATTCTGCAGAATTTCCTGAATCTTTGGGATACGAGTTGATCCTCCAACCAGCACAACCTCATGAACCTTCCCTTTCTCAAGACCAGCATCACGTAGGGCCTTTTCAACTGGTTGTTTGGTGCTCTCAAATAAAGCATTATTTAGCGACTCAAACTTGGCTCGGGTTAGTGAGGTGTAAAAATCGATCCCCTCAAACAGTGAATCAATCTCAATGCTAGTCTGAGTACTGGAGGACAGTGTTCTCTTTGCACGTTCACAAGCAGTTCGCAGGCGGCGCAATGCACGTTTGTTGGTCGACAGATCTTTTTTATACTTCCGTTTGAATTCCTCTACAAAGTGGTCAACTATGTTGTTGTCAAAGTCCTCTCCACCTAAGTGAGTATTACCAGCTGTGGATTTCACCTCAAAGATTCCTTCTTCAATGCTCAAAATAGAGACATCAAATGTGCCACCACCAAGGTCAAAGATCAGAACATTACGCTCAGCACCAACCTTCTTGTCAAGACCATATGCAATAGCAGCAGCAGTTGGTTCATTGATAATGCGAAGAACATTGAGACCAGCTATCACACCTTAAAGAGAAGGAAAAGCACTTAGCTTCATTGACAGTAAACGAGCAAAGAGATATAGGAAATTTACATATAAAAGCTAACTGAAAATGAGTTTTTATCTAGTTTGTTCCAGGTCCATGTGCAAATGAGATCATTGAAATTTTAACCTACCTGCGTCTTTGGTAGCTTGGCGCTGAGAATCATTAAAATAAGCCGGTACTGTCACCACAGCATCTGTTATAGTTTTGCCAAGATACGCCTGAGCTGTTTCTTTCATCTTTGTCAATACCATGGATGAGATCTGAAAGAGATGTCAAACTGCCAATTAACAATGATGGCCTGAAATAAAATAGCTAGCAAATAATTTTATTTTGCTGCCTCATTAAAACTCTGTGTATAAAGCATAAAGATAAAATGAGACTTTAATGGGGTGCTGATTCAAACAAAAAAAATCCTTCCATAGGAGGGGTATGAATATTTTCTGGAACAACACAATTTATTCTTTTTCTATTTGTCTCAATAATATTATTATTGCCAGTTTTCCAGATTCCTGATTATGCAAAATAGTTAAACAAGTCCCAGTTGACAAGTCCAGGTCCAGCTAATAATATTATAAGCTCCAGAAATAAGCTTCCAGAAAATATCCAAAACCATCCCAAAAAGATGTTAATGGAAATCCAAGGGGAAGGAGGGTTTCAAAAGCCAAACTATTGAACAGAAGGTATAAAGCTAAACCAGAATATTTCTGGGGGTGGGGGGGGGTGGTGAGAGAGGGGTATGGATATTATCTTGAACAACACAATCTGGCCCTTGGCAAGAAGCTACCAGTAGTCAACAATGTAAAGAGATGATTGACAACTCAGCCCAGTTCAGATGAGCATAATATTTGGTACAATATAGGTGAACCATATTAATCCTTTTAATACCTCTTCTGCATAAAATGATTTTGTTTCTCCTTTATATTCCACTCGTATTTTTGGTCTCCCGGAGTCGTTGAGGATCTATTTAATCAAATGGAAAATAATAATTAGCTTACTTCACCTACATAAGCTTCTTCAACAGCTTACAACTCGACCATTAGAAAATGAAAGTTAAATGCTACTTAAATTGATACCTAACAGAATACGGCACTTAAATGTATCCTTTAAAAGACTTGAAATCTTAAAATCTTAAATTCAAGAAATGAAGCCATATTGTTCTAATACCTTGAAAGGCCAATGTTTCATGTCGTCTTGCACAGATGGATCGTCGTAACGCCGTCCGATTAACCGCTTTGCATCTGCAAAAGAACACAAGCGAAAATTCAGAAACAAGTACTCGAAGCTACTCTTTTCTATCAGTAGACTGATGGAAACCTACCGAAAATGGTATTACTGGGATTCATAGCCACTTGGTTCTTAGCAGCATCGCCTATCAAGCGTTCCGTGTCCGTGAAGGCCACATAGCTCGGAGTTGTTCGATTTCCCTGGTCGTTCGCGATAATCTCCACTTTCCCATGTTGAAAAACTCCAACACAGGAGTAGGTGGTACCAAGATCGATTCCAACTGCTGGTCCCTTCGACATGTTCACACACGAGATAAACGAAAACAATCCACCTACAAGCTTTGTTTAATACTTCCGTGCGTGATGTGAAAACGACAACGTCACGTGACTAACTCTCACGCCCTGCCCAGAATGAGCTGTGTTCCTGGAACTGGAGCATGTTCTGGAATGTTCTTTAAAAATCAGTGTACAACAGGAGCCCATTGATGGGCGTCTGGTGTACAAATAATAAGAACACAAAATAGGTTCTATCGATACGCACCTACCACGTGATATTTAGGGGAGACTCGCACGTGATCGCAACTCTCCAACTTGAGTCACTCAAGCTAAATGATTGCAAGTTTTATAATGCACAAAAAACCTTAAAACATTCCAGAGAGGGTCAACATACAAATCAAAAATACCGGAACCTCCTGGTAGGGTCTGATCAGCAAATGCAAAGGCTTGAAGGAACTGAACTTAGAAAGGCTGACCGTACGGTTGGGGTTAACTGTTAACCCCAACCATACGGTCGGTCTTTCTAAGTATAGTTTCTTCAAGATCAGTAAAGTCTCCAAGTGGCCCGTCAGGCCGGAGCTTATCCCGGTTTCTTCAAGATCAGTATAATGGATATATTCATATACCTTTTTAACAGTTATCTACTGTAGTGTTTTCCACGCATTTTAATCCTAACAATTCCCTTTTAATATCACTTCAAATTTAATTCCTATTCAGCTGTACCCCTTAAGGCGGGGGTAAACCCGAATTTAAGTGAAATTTTGGTAAGTTTAAAGAGAGGTTGAAAGGGAAAAAAAGGGTTTTGGAACACCACCATGGAGTGTATCTACCTATTTTTAACTTCAAACTCTAATTTTAAAACAACACCAAATCTTCCAAATTTCCTATTTCCATAAATTTTACTAATCCTTTGAGAAAAACTATTTATCTCCAAATATACCTAAAAATCACCAAAAAATTTACAAAAAGACCCAAAACATAGATATGTGAAATGAGCATAGAGATTCTTGATTGCTTGAAACGTAAACGAGATATTTGCATTAAAAACATAAAACCCAGCCAAAATACGGCTTTCGGGTGCACCCCCGCCTCAAGCCTCTTGCAAAATCATCCAATTATTAAATGCTCTGTCTCGCAAGGACTGGAACTACGAAACTCACGAATTTGGTTGGCTGAGTCTAGATTTTCCCATCTAAACTGGCCTCTAGACTGTAATGTTTTGCAGCGGAAAAGTTTCAAACTAAAATGCATAATTGTTGCCAGGGGAGGATCTAGGGGAGGGTGCAGGGGGTACGCACCCCCCCCCCCCCTGAAATGAAGCCTTCCTCTTCGTATTCGCTTTTAAAAATTTGTTTACCTCGAAGGTCAGTGACGTCATTCCGCAATTTTTACTTGCGGTACTTGGTAATGAGGATGATTATGTTGATGTCTCTACGTTAATGTTAAAAATTACTTATTATCATTAATTTAACTCTAGTGGCTATTATCATAATTTCTTATGTTCTGTGTCTTATTATAGGTTCTTGCTCTTCTCATGTAAATTCTAGCTATTTGTGAATATATGTGTATATCTATTTCTATTTATTTATTTATTTATTTATTTATTTGCCTAATTTTTATTACTGATGTGTTTTGTTAAATCTTATTGTAAATCATACAACCCGCCCCGATTAGCTTCACTATATGCGGATTGTATAAGTTTATAAATTTGTTTTGTTAAAATTAATTTAATAAAATGATGATGATGATGAAAATTCCTTAGAGGTGCACCTAGGCTTTGGTAGATTGTGCTAGCATAATTTTAAGCATAATTTAGCAAAACGAGCATTATTTTAAGCTTTTATTTCAGTTTAGCACGACTAGCATAATCCGAGCTTTTATGCGTTGAAAACAAAAAAAAACCATCATAGTTCTAGAATCATTCAGTTTGTATTATATTTCTGTATTGTTTTTGGAAAATAATGAGGTCTGTGCTAATACCCATAGTCAAATATGGTCCAGCAGACTCCTGGTGACCCTGTGGTCAGATATCTGAGAGATTGAGACTCTCGTCAGGCCACCACATATATGGTTCGGCAGCTCCGCCCCTCAGGCCGAACAGGCCTCAGATCAAAGATGGCGTTGTCCTCACCGCTGAACGAGTATTCTCTATTTTTAACTCATCGTTCAACGATTCACAAAAGCATGCTCTCTTGACTATTTACAAGCTTGTGTAATGTTTCTGTATAATAACCGATAATACAGAGATTAACAACATGCATAGCTGTCTTTATATATACTGAACTGAGGGTTTTGCCTGGATGGCGTCTAAAACAAGTATGCGGGCTATAACTTTCTGACCCGGATCTAGAATCCAGACACGGTTGATTTTGATATTATTGTTAATCATTTGGCTTTTTGAGGTGTGCACATGCATATTTGCAATCTAAAGACTGTGAGACTGGAAGGTGGACTCTATGAGTGGTCATTAAAGTTAAAATTGATTGAGTTAAGCTACTGGTGATCTTTATTTTCTTTAAAATCTAAGTAGCATAATTTTCAGAAAGTAGCATAAGTTTGGCATAATTTCTAAAAAAAAAAAAATTAGCACTGCCAGAAGCATAATATGCTTTTTTTTCGGGCACAATCTACCAAAGCCTAGCCGTGCACCCCCTCCTAAGAAAAATCCTGGATCCGCCCTTGGTTGCATTGACTATTTTCATCTGACAATATTTATTTCTGGAAGTGCCCAAAAGTTCAACGCATAAAAAATGTAAAGAAGACGAGCAAACTTTGGCAGAATTAACTTCAGCTCATCGCTGTTCGCAAGCAATATACATATCAGCAGAGGCTATCACAAGTGATACTTCTGATGTCAGTACTACAATTGAACCAGTTACATTAAAAGGATTAAATTGTTCTTGTTTTGGCCATATAATAAACATCTTATTAACCGACCTTAGTCAGTCTGTATAGAAGAATCTTGACCTCGTTCGTGTGTACAGACCTCACTGCGTACGTTCGATCTGTGTACAGACCTCCTGCTCGGTTAATAAGAGCTAATTACAACATTTCCTCATCTGAGCGAGGGGCACTGAGTTATTAACCTCGTTCTAAGTGTTTTATATGTCTCATAAAGAACCGTGCAGAGGCTGGGTATGGAGCAGCGTAATCACCCTTTAAGAGTGCTTCAACGAAAGTTTCAAAAAGTGTCGCTATTTCCTCCTCTGTAATATTGAATGTAGAGAAAGAGTGTCAATAATAGCTAAATCTCGACACTAGTTAATTTATTAAAAAAGTCAGAACAGCAAAACATTCTTTCGTCACTATGGTTTTCTTACGTGGAACGTAAAGATCAAGAACAGTGAAAACATTTAACAATAAGTAAAACAAAAGGTAACGATGATGTTGTCACTTTCCACGGTTGCTGGTGTATCTTATTACAAACTCTCAAACAAAGTTCCCTAACTGAAGACTCTTTTTGTCGTAATACTGTATGTTATCACTTCATGGGTTAAACTATGTATTCTTCATTAATAAAACCGCCTAAAGTCTTCTTTAGCATAAAGCATACAGCAGTATAAAAAGTCCCACATTTAAAAATAACATCAGCTTGATAAAAATGGATTTTAAGTTTCGGCAGCGTTGCTTTGTACTATTATTTCTTTATTAATGTCTATGTAGAAATGTCTAGTCCATTAACACCACGTGCTAGTATATCTTCTATTCCCCACGAGCTTTGTTCGCTCATCAAAGCTGGAAAACTCTTCCTCAGCGTATCGTCGAATTGACTGGTTTCTTTCTTGTTCCATGTACTGGTCGTGGAAGGCAGGGCCTGCATTGGAAACCTTCTCCAATATAAACTTTTGGCACACTGTGGAACAGAGAAAATAAATACGTATGTTTCATAAGAAAGGCTTATCATTTGATTTATTTTCTGATGACTCGGGACGTGAAAGTATTAAGGCAACGAGCCAACCAGAACTGAAAGCTAATGCACGTAAAACGATGACATGGTTGGGGAACGTCATGATGTCATGTCAGGAACTTGAATTTGATTGGTCAAAATGACAGTGATTATGGATCATGCATTATCACTCTTCTAGCGTATTTTTTCAAGCTACAAGAAAATAATTAAATTCACAGTAAACACATCGTGATTTAGCATGCTATCGCGTCTGCTATGCCTTAAACTTCATGTGCTGCACTGCATAACACTTCTAATTGAATTTGAATGAAAATACGTCTCAAAAACGTTCATAAAACAGACGGTTGCCATTACGGCTAAATAAAACTGTGAACAGCAACTCAGATGCCAATACTACACGCCCGACCTATCCAATCGAACAAAACCGAAGAAAAAACCAATCGAACCCAATCGAACTCCAATCGTACGATTGGGTTCGGTTATCGAACAAAATCGAACACCTATTTTGCTGTGAGTTCGATTTTCGAACCAATCGAGCCAATATAATCGAACAAAATCGAACAAAATCGAACTAATCCAAAGCAATTGTCTCTTGATGCCTCAAACTGAGTAAAACACGTGGAATATTAAAAATTAAAATTACATTCTTGGTAACCTTTTACACTGCATGTAATTTCAATACATGCAGTGTCCTCCCTCTCCACCGTGTTTGACATTTCAGACATTTCAGTCCTGGGTTTCAGTGCTCAGCAAAAGCCGCGTAAAAAGGGAAGGGAGTTAGCGGTGATTTCACTTTCACCTTCGGAATTTTCCAATACCACGTGCCTATCATGCGATGCGGCGTTCGTTAATCGAACGTTCGATTATACCAATCGTTCGGTAATCGAACGTTCGATTGTGTTCGATTGGCAAAATTTTATTGTGAGTTCGATTATGTTCGATTGAGTTCGGCAATCGAACGATTGGTGTTCGATTGGGTTCGATTGCCGAACTGTTCGATTGGATAGGTCGGGTACACGTGATTCAGTCTGTACATGTTTTGTTGGTTGGTACTGCTCGCTTGGAAGCCGCGGAGAAGAATAAAAGCGGCTGCTACATAAGAACTTAAAGTGCCTATGAAGTAAAAAATAATTGCTGCTTATTTGAAAGGCTTTTCAAAATAAAGAAGAATGGCGTTTTCCTTTTGGGAATATCTTATTCCTTTTTAGAGATATTTACGTTTTTCTATTATGCAAATGAGGAAAGTGATGACGTCATCAGTGGTTCCACCAAAACAGTACAACATTCAATCAAGAATATCTCCAGAAATATTAAAGCAGTGTTCTTCAAACTTGGCTCCAGAAACGTACATCACAAAAGAAACAGAATGACACCTACTATGTTGTTGCCATGGTAACACTCTCGGCTCCAGTCTCTTTCTGTGAAAAACCAAATATCCCCATTTGCAATCTTATGAAGTGAGACAGAGGGTCTAGCTCAGCACACAAATGATTCCCATATTGTCTTAACTATCCCCATTAGATTGTTTTGAGTGCATAATCCTTGTTTAGGATAAAATCTGGGAATTTTAGTTTTAATTAAAACAGGACCAACAGCATAACTGTTGTCATGGCAACGGCACGGCAGGAGCCATGTTGCTTCTTTTGTGATGTACAGTGCTGATGCCAAGTTTGAAGAACACTGCTTTAATATTTCTAGAGATATTCTTGATTGAGTATTGTACTGTTTTAGTGAAACCACCTATGACGTCATCACTTTAGCCACAAAAACGTAAATATCTCTAAAACGAAAAAAGCTATTCTCAAAAGAAAAACGCCATTCTTCCATACTTTGAAAGGCCTTTCAAATAAACAGCAATTATTTTTTACTTCATTTAACGCCCGCACACTCACTGATCTGCTGATCAGTGACAAAATTGGAAACTTATAAGTTTTCAAAAAGCTTATTGTTAACTCTTCTAGGGCTACGACGGAGATAATTTCCCTTCTTTTTTTGGGAGGGAATTTATTTTAAGCGGAAGAGACGTAACCCTTAAAAGAGCGAGCTTATACGATCAACTTACGGTATCCTTAGTTGTAAGACGTGCATAGAAATTAAAACACGCACTTCGGCGTTAACACTGCTGGTCGCGCGCAATACAAAGCCATTATGTGATACGGGAAACGAGTTAACCAATTCTGAAATGATCCCAAATACAATATCAGGTCTATATTATTAAGAAAGAATCTCTGGCTGTATTGTTACTTATTGAAATTCCGAAATCTGTTAAACAAAAAAAACCTTAACCAAGGGCACAGCATGCCCCTCAGAAAAGATAGTTACAACACTAGAACTGTGAATTGCGGGAAATTCAGAGTGTGTACGCAATTCAGTGACTTCATATTATAAGCAAGTTACACAATGTATTCTCTCGATTCGATCATTTTAGAGAAATTAGTCGTGCGGGTCGGAGATAATAAATATAATATCCGCCATTGTGATATAAGGACGCCAAATCACTATTCTTTATCATTAATTACATGGTTAATGGAACTCGGCTTTAAAGCAAGCATAAGATAAATAAACGTAAAAAAATGTTTGGTACTGCGTTTGTTAAGAGGTGTAACAACCACTGAATTATTTGTTTATCTTGTTGCTTAGCATATAAGTCAATGGGAGGAAACTTTTAACGCACTGTAACATTACTTCATATTATATTTCCGCTGATTCACCTTAATCAATGTCCCTTGAAAAAGTTAGTTTTCCACACAGAAGTTCAAAGATATTGTCCTTTAAAGTTAATTGGCTTGTTATCCCAAGTGTATCGCTAGGAATATATGTTCAGCTACAGTGAACTATGATAAAGCCAAATTCCTTTCATTGAAAAAGAAATAGTGACCCAGACAAATGCCTTTTCAAAGTCGCTTCCTTTCAGAGTTAATCTCAAACTTGCCTTAACTATAATTTTCATGAATATAAAACAGTAAGGAGGTATTCATAGCAGTTTAATAGAGATTCAGTCAAGAGACAAACTAAGTTTTTACTAAAGCTGTATAGCTTTAATCACTGAAGCTGGAGCTTTACCGCCGAGCAAGAGCAGTATCTAGAATAAGATCACGGTCTCTGTGACTGAAAGAGAGATTGAAGTGTACATACTGATGGACGAAGGAAGAAGTGCAAGAGCTTTCATTTTTAAACGATCTAAAATTTAGTATATCAGTCAGGTAACCAGTTAAAAAGAAAATAAATAAATAGTTGGTCTTTTTACCAGTTCTATACCCACGAGGACCGTATCAATATTGTAAGAATTCTTTTGGTATTTTTTCAACTCATTAACACTTGAAATGTACAGAGATTATATGACTGACTTGAAAACTGGATCAGGTTTTATAGATGAGGTAGCAAAGTTAATTTAAGTTGTTCGCGGCATGTTATCACTAAGTTATTGACCTACCGTAACAGCCACAAGGCCACAGGAAATTTCGTGGAACAAATCCTTGTTCGCGATGCACATTCTCGACCCACCACCAGTCATTATCATCTTTGTTAAGTACTCTAACGAGCTCCCCTCTCATGACGGAAATATCATCGTCGTCACAAGCTTGGAAATCAAACAAGACCCGGAGCATGGTCTGTCTTTCACGAACCCGCGCAGCTTCCCGCGGGTCAAGGCCGCGGGATTCCCGAAAAGAGCATCTCATCTGATCTGCCCGAGTGAAATTTACCTTGTCATCGTACATAGGCTCCTCGTTGACACTCGTGTAGCTTTCTGCTGGTAATATAATATTCACTGGTTCTGTATAATTTTCTTTCAGGTTCACCTCAGGCTTGAAGAAGGTAGCTTTTTTGCCGTCTTCTGGCTTCCTACCAAATATTCGTTTGGTTTTTCCAAATATCTTTTTGGTCGCTCGCTGAAGGAAGTTGGCTTTTCGTGGGCGTTCAGAATTGCCATTAGCTTCGTGTTGCTCCTTCAGTTTTATGCTCTGTCTTTTCGACGTGAAACAGTTCCAAGATTTCGTCTTGTTAGCGGTGGACATCTGTCCTGAGTAATAGCTTTCGTCGCTGAATGCGACACTCGAGTCATCTTTAAACCCAGAGTCGTCATCCACCTGAACGACGCTGTACTCTGAACAGGGAATCAAATTAAAACAAAGTCACCTTAATACTACAGCGTGGGTTAACGATGTTACAGAGACTTGTGTTTAGTGATAAACAAGGCAAGTGACTGAAGTTAAAGAAGTTTTAGAGAAGTATTTGTTTTTAGGATACAAAGCATATCTTACCCCGCTTCATCCCCAAATCTTGTCTAAGGAATCCAGGTGCTGACAGTGTGATTTATCGCCTCGCTTTTCGCGAAATGTCAACCAGTATATCTGTCACGAGACTCAGTGATTAATTACACTTAAATTAGCCCCAAAGGCAGTCCAATAACACACTTGAGTAAAACGACTCTAAATTTTCTCGCCATGTAAAGGCTCCATGAGGGATAATTATCTTTTTGCTATCACTACTGGACTTTTCATATGCTAATTGTCAGTTTTGACGCACCGCAATATTCTTGAGAGGGTCACGAGTATGCAAGGATGTGATTCACTCAGACAGACAATACAAAACCACATTCAGTGGTTCCTTGTATTGTTAGTGAATGCATCATAAAAATCTGCACCAAGCGCAACGAATAAAAATTGACTATGTTTGAATTTAGAGTCAGCTTGAGAATTTGGCGGTGTTGTTCAAACCAACGAAGCTAAAAGATAAATGATTTGCCGGCCACACGCTGAAGACAGAGAATTTTAGAATAAGACTCAACGTTGCTCCATGCTCCATAAAGGGAGTTCACTCATCAATTGGGTGTGTTTTCCTGTTTTTCAGAGACGGCTGTTGCTTTTTTTTGTTTTTCAGAGACGACTGTTGCTTTTTTTGGTTTTGTTTCTGCTAATGTTAGTCCGTCGGTTGGCAATTAAAGAAATGTCTCAAACTAGCGCTGTGGAGCTGAAAAGGACACTTCTGCTCTGAAGAGCTCCCTCTTGGCTTTGGAAAACAAAGGTCAAGAAATTGGGTTAGATATAGCGGCAAAGTTACTGTTTCTGTTTACAAGTATTACAGCTCCTTAGAAGTTGCGGTACCACTTGAAAACATGTCAAGAAAGTTTCATGCATTTTTAGTTTTTACTGATAGTCTGTATCTTGTATGTCGCGGCCGAGAAACCGACAATGTATATTGCTCAGGCGTTATGGCCCAATGTCATCAAAGGACGATAACAAGGGCGCTGGTGTTACAATATTTCACGATTCAATCCTTTTCTTTCTTACAAAAGCCTGCCGATAATGTTTGCGTATGTGTCGCGTCAGCGCTCTCAATACGTGGTCAGAGATCTCGAAGAACGATTTATTTATTTTTATTTATTTATTTATTTATTTATTTATTCGCGTTGTCCTGAAAACAATGGTACGAACTTTCCTTTGAAGTTTTTTATCTGGAAGGAATATCTATTAAACGGAAAAAGAAGCTTGTGATAAACAAAGGTCTACTGGTATAAAGGATCCACGTAACTTATTTAAGTGCAGACGTCAGATGTCAAGTAGCGCCCACTGTTCCGCTCACGCAAGAGTGATTCAGGAAGTGTGCGGTTGTTTTGGTCTGATGAAAGTCACGGCATAGTACGGCACGCTCGAGTCAGACATCTTGGTCAGCGGCTCAACCAGAAAGCCTGAAGATGGCAGTCTTTCGCAGTCTCTTTCCAGATTGGTTAACGTTGGCCGATAACAAGAGACTTTTAAAAGTGACAAGAGACCCTCAGTACTGGAGCGAGTGGAGCAAGATGCGGCATTGATACCTTGAAGGTCCTCGCTGGGTTGGAGTCCCATTTTAAAACGTCGAACCATCAAACTCTTAACCTTTTACAAACCTTTTTATTCTCTACTATTTCAAGTGCTTTCTTTATTTAAAAACTCTTATTCTTGGACCATTTTAATTCAGCTTCAACAGAAATAATACACAAACTGCGGTTACACAAACATGACAAAACAACACATGTTGTAAAAAAAACCATGCTGACTAATGACGAAACGTTAAGTCATTAATTATAGTTTTTTTTACAACATGCGTTGTTTTTCATTTTTGTATTAAACCGTAGTTTGTATATTATTTCTGTATTTAAATCCACACATTGCTGTGATTTATCTCACCTGTTAACACAAGATTATAACATGATAATCGCACGAGTGTGTTGAAACATATCATATATCTACGTGTAATAACAGAAAGATCAGCTCAGTCCTTCAGTTTATCACTGAGTGGAATGAAACGTTTGTGGAGGAAAACAAAATGGGCGAAGACGATGACTTACTGAAAAAACTACATTAATATCTGAACCAAACTAGAAAACACGAATAAAGTTAAAATAGTGTATGAGCCGGTACAAACGGGTCACTTTATTGTACACTGACAGAGGTACATTTTATCAGCCGACGGTTTATATATTGAGACCGGTATGTTTACAGCTGGTTTCCTTTGCGCAGTTATATTTAAAAAATCTTGTCAAACTGAATTTCGTAACTGATTCTTATGATTTGTAATGGGAATTGCATTGCCTTCTATTCTCCTAACTCTCCTCTCAGCTCCAGAGTTGACTCGGGCTCGACGTCTGTGGGACATCAAATTTCCGCCTGCAGATTTTCCGACGAGTAGCAGTTTCTCTTTCCATTGGCGCTTGTGGACCTTGTGATGCTGTCGAGATGTCGTTGACTTACTGACCGCAAAGGAGTGAAGGCCTGTAGCTGTTCCTTCATGGCGCCTGACACTTTTTGCAGACGCTGGAGCCGTCTACCTGTGCTTTGGTTCTGATGACGTAGACTTTCCTAGGACAATGAAAAAAATCGGCTGGATTTATATGTGGTTACGATCGCAAGAGAGCTAGACAGCTTGCACACTGTGGAATTGACTGATTGATAAGGACTCTTATCCTCAATAATGCTCAGAATCTATTTCAGTTATCTTTGGATATCAACACAAAGGCCCGGTGGAAGTCACAACAATAATGCAACTCGGGTCACAAAGAGGAAACTGCTTTGATTTTTTGTCATAACAGTTCTTCCCAAAACTACTAACGAACATAAAAAAAGAAGTGTAAAATGTTCATGTTTACAACCAAAACATTAAGAGAAAAATGGACTGATTCTGCTGCAAGCGAGGTTAGGGTAAGGATTAGATAAAAAAAATCAAGAAAAGGCAAAAACCGTAAATTGAAAACAAGCGAGGGTGGGTACGACTTTGATAGATTAAGACGAGATACGAAAGACAAACTAGATAAAATTTCTCCTGCATACCCACGATGCATCGTCCATCTTAGTCACTCCAAGTCAACCCATACGACGAATCATTACTCTTTCGTAATATGACTGAAGAACTCTGGATAACATTATAGTGCGGCTGCGCAAACAAGCAGGTGGAAATTAAAACTTAATTTTGAAAAGAATATTTAATCTCCAAACATTAATTTCAAGTGCTTTTGCCACCGGATTATATTGATACCAAAGTAATATATGAAGAAATAAGTTAATTTCTATTTACTCCGCGCGAATAGAAATTCTTTGATTCACTGATTTGAATCATGTAGTAGTGAACACTGACAGCGACAAAAGAGTTACTATTGTACTAATTAGTCACGTCGGCTTTAGAATATATAAAACATTTTGCACTTTAATTTTATGTCGACGCTCAGTCTATGTGGTCGACAGTACATAAAACTTCTACAATGTCGAACTGAAAGCCAATTTCTCTGTTGCATCATTTTGAAGACTAGAGTTTGCGAATTTCGTCAGTGTAAAATGTTTGTTATCATTCTTTTCACGAGCGACTAACAATATCCAGCAAATACATATTGACAAAGGAAACCGCATTGTTTTCGTTAAGGACGGTTGTGGCGCACTAAAAGTTGTCCTTTACTCAACAAAAACCTTACCATATCGCGCAAAAGTCCCGAGGTTTCTTCTTCTAACTTCTTTGTACTTGAGCTCATTTCGTGGATAATCTCATGAAAGGATTTTGTCCTTTTTAATGGATTTTTCCTTTCGTGAAAGAATCTTGGTGAAAGGGATTCCCCATCGCTACTTCCTGATGTTAAACTTTCAACACTGTGGCTTGTCTTGAATTGCCGGCGTCTTGTATTTTCGTGGAATTCATTTCCAAAAACCATGCTTTAAGTTAAAGCTTTCAGTTGGTAATAGTACAAATCTTGTGACCAAAGGAAAAATAACTTTATGCATTCAGTGAACTCACTGATATCGCATTTTATGGACGCGATGCCATGAAGTAAACAAGTTTCACAGATGACTTTGAGGTGAATTTTGATTGGATGCTTTATGCTAAAAATCTTTGAATTATTTATTGCTCTAATGCGCACGAGGTATGAGGGACGTGTGAAGATGTTTACGGCTACGAAACAGACCAATTTGATATCAGAGACTTGCACAGAATACAAAACAGGAATCCGTTGAGTTGGTGACGGACCTCACGGCCGAATATAACTTCGGTACCAATAAGCCTTGGGGTACCTCTGGGGTACTCTGAGTGGCATTGTACTTGTCTCCCAAGGGCATAATTTTTCGTGGTGGGTGGGGGTGGGGTGGAATCCTTTACTGCAAGACTGTTATCCCTAGCCTACAAATACAAAAAGAAAGCTCTTGGCCGCTATCGGTGAATATTATAGAGCAACACTTTGTGTTTATCAACCTTTTATATATTAATCCTCTAACGTACACACAGATTCACACAATTGCAAAGTCATGACCTCGCCGTGATGTTGGGGGTACTGGGACTATACTTTTAAAAAAATTGCTTTGCGTTTATTGCACGAGAACAAGCGTGGAGATACGACATGTGCAAGGACGAATTTTATCGCAGCTCTTTGCTCATTCCCATTGAGCTGATACCAAGGCTAAACCTGAAAAAAATGACGCTGTGACCCCGGGGGGGGGGGGGGTACTCCTCGGAATTCTTGGTGGGGGTGTGCCGCCCGGGTCTTCAAATCCCGACCCTATTTCAGACCTAAACATGCCATTTTCCACACCCGTTTTCAGACCTGACCTCTAAAATTCATACCCGTTTTCAGACCTGAACTTGCAAATATGCACCCGTTTTCAGACATGGCTTTATAAAATCGTTACATTATTATAGCATCCGAGTGAAATCACAACAAAGTATCTTACGTTAAAGTATAATATTTTTTATTAGGAAGTATACGGATATGAAGAAAGTAAAGATAAGGAACTCGCAATTTTGTAATTTTCGTACGACTTTAATCTACTTTTCTATTTTACATGAAACAACCGAAAATATATAACTTTATGTTTTAAGGAACTCAATATATGGTGTTCATGAGACCGCGATCGGCTTTCATTATAAATCCAGTATTTCAGCTGATTGATCGCTTTATGATTGTATACATGTAGTGTTTATGCAAACAGGAAAAACCTTCTTTGTAGATTAAAATCTATCACGAGTTGTCACAAATAAAACGTTACAGTTACCGCATTTTCATAATGGCGGCTTTGCGTGTGGTATCCCGGTAGATGATTAAGCATCAGTGCCGAATGAAGTTGACGCAAGGAGTAAAAGTAAGCTGGAATGACATAGTTTATCTATTTCTTTTTTCGCTATCAGTTAGTCGTTCCAGTTACGTACTGAGAAGAAAAATATGTTTGTAAGCTTTCGTAAATGTTCCCGGTCCCCAAAAACCCGACCCGATTTCAGACCATAATTGTCAAAAGAAACGGCTCAAAAACCATACCCTTTGGGGCGGCACATACCTATATACCTTATATAGGGGAGTACCCCCCGGGGCTGTGACTAAGGTAAGACGGGGACGTAGGGCGTGTGACTCGGGGACTTGGATATCGGGGACCTTGCAAATGGGGGACATGGGAATCGGGAACTTGGGAATCGGGGACTTGGGAATCGGGGACGTGTATGTGAGGACGTGGGACGCGAGGACGCGTACACTCGGAGATTCAGGGACGCTACACGCGAAAACGTTGGAATTCAGGAACGCGGTGACTCGGGGACGTGCAGGGACTCGGCGACGTTGGAAGTAGCCGACTTAAGGACGTGATAAACAAACGAGACTTGATTTTTGCACTGAATTTGTAAAGTGCAATTTTCGGTGCTCTCGAGAAAGGTATTATATGCTGAAGAGTCTGTCAGCAGACCAGTAACTGATGATTTCCGGCGTCCATGGCTCGGCCTGATATGTTTGCTTGCTTATTTACCTTGAGAGCTCTGGGTGCAGGTTCCCACTCACTTTCCAGCTCGAGATCATAATGAGAAGTATCTGTGCATTCTAGAAATGAAAATAAAAGAAACATTCATTTCCGGACAACGGTTTTCCTGAAGTAAACATCGCAGTCGAAATGAGCAAGGATAAGGCACGGATTTTAAAGGATCAACAAGAAAACAAGCAAACATATCAGGCCAGACCATGGATACAAGTAACACACTGGAACACCAACCCACGGTCTGGCCAGTCCCTTACGTATGCGCACAGCGACATCACCCGGGCATAGGGCTTTGAGCCTTATTTTCTGCCAGACGGCTATGCCATGCTGATGAGCCCTGATGTGAAATAAAGGTGATGTAACAAGACTAGCCTGCGTAGCTTCGCGGTTTTTAAGCAAGTTGAGCGAGCTAGGAAAGAGGGGAAACAGCGATAACAAACCCCAAAGCCGCTTCACTAGCGCTCAAAAAAATAGCGTAACACGCCACGCTACGCAGGCTATAACAAGGCCGGAACAGTCCATGGCTATCACTGCCAGGGTGACATGGCTGTGCGCATGCGCAAGATTCCTGCCGTGGGTTGGTGTTCGAGTTTGTCACTTGCTTTTATTATTTTCTTTCTCGAGAGCAACGAAAATAAAAATTGTACTTTACAAATAATAATAATTCAGCGCAAAATTTAAAAATCAGTTGTTTGCGTAACATGTCCTCGAGTCCCCACGTCCCTGAGTTCCGGCGTTTTTGCCCGAGTTCCCGAGTCCCTGCTTCTCCGCTTCCCTGCTTCTCCGCTTCCCTGCTTCCCCTGCTTCTCCGCTTCCCCGGTTCCCCTGCTTCGTACGGCGCCGGGTCCCCCACGTCCTCGTGTCCCACGTCACCGAGTCCCACCCAAGTCCCGAAGCGTGGGTGCTCACGGGAATCGAAAAATTCGGTAGAAACATATCGTTTGTCCAGCGGTATCATTCTATAGTAAGAATATTTTTGTGTAGTTCAGGTCCAGGTCCTAGTCCTCACCAAACCGGCACCAAACCAGCAACAACTCACGCGATCAGCGAAATGAAACTGGAATTTTAGACCATTTCTGAAACCTATAATCTTTTAAACTTTACAGGGAAACAAAATGGGAAAAAGAGATAACCGAGTGGTAAGGTTTCATTGTTTTTCATTGCTGTCAATGGTTCAAAGCAACGGTCTATATTTGAGAGAGAATTCCAACATCGCCCAACAACGCAGCGTTTATAAGAAGCTCAGGTTTCTGGATAACTCTGCATTGCGCTTTTAAAATTCCTTTACTGGAAAAATGATGAGATCTAGCTTTCATTTAGTGCATGAAGCTATTGTGGATGTCAAAAAAGATTAATTTAAGAAAGCAAAATGGTTTCCATTCAAACATGCTACATGCTTTACTGAAATGTATAGAAACTTGATACAATCCCCAAATTCGCAAGTAGCTTAGGCTGTCTATAAGTGTTTTAAGTCTAATTTTCATCCTCATTTTAAAGATTAAGTGGCTTTAAGATATTTAACAGTGGGTATCCTAGTCCTAGAGGCTTGGATTCCCGCTAATTTCCCCTCTTTTTAGTTTTTTTTTTTAAATATAGTTTAATGGATAAAAGAAGCCTTAAAAAATGGCACAACTGTTTGTTCATCTCTTGAAATATTTCAGGCTTTATGTGTCTCATTTTGTAACAAGGGCTGATGGTAATGATGATGCTGAAGTTGTTCCATAATCAGTTATTCAATAAACATTCAATGTTGTTCAAGTTATTCAGTAAACATTCAATGTTTTTTCTCAGGCATATTTGAATCCTGTTGCCATGGCACGGGCAAATAGACCTGCCGTGTCTGGACCAACAATAAGAGATTATCTTAACAGGAATAGACCAACACTGTAAGTGATTTATTACCATTATGCAAACGTACATTATTTTCGAAACTAGAATGAATTGCACCTACATTCAGCTTCCAGAGCTAGACCTGTGTGTGTTTTTTAAAGAAATGTGGTCCTAACTTTGGAGATCCTGCATCTAGCAATACTTTCACATGTAAAAGACGCATGTGCTATACTATTTTTATGCTATGGTTCTAGCATAAATTCTTTGCATAAAGTAGGAAACTCTAGTATAATATGCCCACATTCAAATGAAGGATATTAAACAATACTATCATTTGGTACTGCTCTTAACACATAACACAGCCAAAGTGCTTGTGTGCTTATTGGCTAATTTTCATTGTCAGTAAGCAGACAGACACTATTGTCTTGTGGATCAACAACTACATTGATGATGTTATGATTAAATTCATGATCAATAGCAGGACTTACTTATGAGAAACTGACGTCAATTTGTTAAATAGGCCACTTTCGATACATTAAAATTCAGCTTGATAGTGAGGCCTAGAGGACACAAACAAAAGAAATGAATAAACATGATCATTCAATCTCTTTTGTTTGTGTCCTCTAAGCCTCGCTGTCATGCTGAATTGTAATATTTCGAAAGTGGCCTATTGTAGATGAAACCCTTGTTAAAGATTATTTCTCCCTGAGAGCAAACCAGGAATTCTTTTCACTAAAAGTTATTTTACACATGGAATTATTGACATTTAGAGTTATAAGAAAGTTTCCAGATTTTGGAAGCGCACATACACCATGAAAAGAAAAAAGTTGTTGTGTGGTTAATTTGTCTCAGGGAAAATTTAGGGGAATTTTTGGAGTTACAAGAATCTAAGGAGAAACAACACTAAGTGTGTTTTTCAGGGTGCATTCAAGGTGGGTTACTCCTAAGATCCTTAGTGTAGTGTTTAGAATTTTTCACTGTAACAGCATGTGATTGGAGTGTATATATGGCAGCATGTGCATTTATTTAGGTGCTGGCGTATAAATGTGATGACTCTTATGGGTTCGTAACTTCTCAGTATCCCCCATATTTAATACTGTATCCTGGCTGATAACAGGCATCTTATACAATCCATTTGAGTCCAAATTTTCTCAGTCAACATAATACAAAGAAAACTAGAAAGAGACTGGAAGAAATGCCAGCTATTGGCCGTGTGGCATTGAATTAAAAAGCCTCGGTGGGAGTACATGTATCTTCAGCTTGAAATTCTATGCCCTACAAGGTTGCAGGCAAGCTATATTTGCAGCTTTAGAAGGCGAGGAGAATTATATTGAGGCACCTAATTTCAGTGGTTTCAAAACAAGCTGGCGACCGCCGGAGTTCCGCCGGCTACTTGATTGTATGTCACCGGCTACTCTGGTCGTAACAGTCTACTCGTGACAAACAATCTATACGCAAAAAGATGTAAGTGTTGTTCAAAAAAACTCAACTCACAATTTACCTCTGAAATAGATATTAGAACGTTGAAAATGGCATTTCCGAGCTTCCAGATTTCAAAATTTTCTGGGGGAGCATGCCCCCAGACCCCCCTAGAATTGAGGGGCCGAAGGCCCCTCGATTATCACAGACGCCTACTTTTCCAGAGTTGGCCGCCTACTTCAAAACATTTTGAAACCCCTGCTAATTTACCATCCAAAATTAATTTATATTTTACATAACTTTTTGTAACCAATCACTGTTAATCTCTTCGCCTGTTTAGTTTGTTTAGGTTATTAAGCTACCTTTTACCAATCAATTGTGTAAGCATATTTAACCCAAGATGCTAATGACTGTATTTTATTTATAGTTTATTCCTGTCATGGTTCATAGTCTTTTATTTGAAGCTTACAAATTGGTTTATTTTTCTTCTTTTCCTTTTTTTCTTTCTGCACAACTCGCCTCGACTAGCTTACGCTATATGCGAGTTGTACATGTTCTTTTAATTATTAATTAATTATTAATAAAGTTATTTGTTGTTGTTGTTGTTGTTGTTTTAACTGTAAAGTCTGTGGATGAAACCCTGTTGTGTGAACATTTAAGATGGTTTTAATATTTAACCTGTTGATTAGATGCATGAATGGTTACTAATTTTCCCTAACTCACTTTTTCTTGCCATGGAAAGAGATGAGGTGATAGAAATGATAAACAAAAAGAAAACAGGCTCAGAGACATTAGCTGCATATGAGGAACATTTAAACCAGGTAACCAGCTTAGTAATTAAACATGGGCTTTTGTAACCATGCTATCTATCATTGTTTGGTATTGTTAACAACTTCTTTTTTTATTAATTCTCAGAAATTTAGAAGTGAGCTAAAGAAAAACAGGGAAAAAGTACTGGGTGCCTCAGAAGGTTCTTCAAAGACAAAGAGAAAAGAGGTCTGTCCTCCAACACAAACATTTCTCTTCTGATATTTCTCTGAATTACCTTCTCAATGTTGTCTCTGTGTGGTTTCCTTTGATGGTCAGCAAATCTTAATTACCGGTATTACTTAGGAGTCATTAGACAAAATGTTTGTTACTTCATAATTATATTTTTTTATATACTTGTTTCAGAAAAAGAAGTCAAGCAAGCGTAAAAGGAGAAGGGTGAGCTATTGTTGCTAGTAGTGCACTTATTCTTGCTGGGGAATCAGTTCAATGAAAGCAAAAAGACTGTAAGAATGTAACAGTGTAAAAGTCCTGACTTGTTTTACGCAGCCACTATTTGTATTCCTTATTGTACATACAATTATCGCTAAGTTACAGTTTTAATTTTTACCATCCAGATGATTATTGTAACTTTAAAACATATGTTATCAAAATGCATTTCCTCTCAACTAAATAGAGCTTGTTAACTTTGCTTTGTTTTAAGCGTCCTTCTTCATCTTCATCATCTACTTCAACTTCTGAAAACAGTGATTCTGAGGAAGACTACAAAGTAAGAATTTGAAATTTTTGAAAGTGGTACCTTTTTGGTGGGAGAGGGTAAGTAAGGGAGAAAGAGAATATAAGCAATGTGTGCTAATAAATAAAAAAAGAAATCAAAAAATTGCAGTACGAAAGGAGGAAGTAATTACATGCTTTTGTGCAAGAAAGTTTATTTAGTTACAGCTAGTAATTGAAATGTCTTGCATCATTTTCCCATTAGATAATTTGTTACTGGTAGCACTGATGAGATTATTTTGTGGACATGTAGCAAAGAAGAAAGACTAAAAAGAAGAAAAAGAAGAGGAACCGTACAGAGAGTAGTGCTGCAGATGAGCCCAGGTCAAAAAAGAGAAAGAGAAAACACGATGATGAACACTCTTCTTCATAAACCTGGTTAGTCAGATGTATTGAGAAACAGGCAAGATTTTAATTAAAGTGTATATGACACAAAAAAATATTTTCTACATATTTGAAAGGCCTTTCAAAATACAGAAGAATGGCATTTTTCTTTTTGAAATATCTTTTTTCATTTTAGAGATATTGATGTTTTTCTATTATGCAAATTAGATCAGTGATGATGTCATGATACTGCAACTGAAAAGTTGTAAAAACTGAATAAACGATATCTCTGGAAATATTAAAGCAGTGCTCTTGAAACTTGGCACCATAAATGTTCACCACAGAACACTGCTTTAATATTTCCAGAGATATCGTTTATTCAGTTTTTACAACTTTTCAGTTGCAGTATTATGACAACATCACTGATCCAATTTGCATAATAGAAAAACGTTAATATCTCTAAAACAAAAAAAGATATTTAAAAAAAAACGCTATTCTTCTGTATTTTGAAAGACCTTTCAACTAAGCAGAAAATATTTTTTGTGTGATATACACTTTAATTAAATAATTTCAATTAGTAGTATATTATTAGTGGTTTTGTTTAACAAGAGTAGACAACAACATTTTTCACAAGTTTTGTCTGATTTTTTGACCCTGTCATTCCCATAAATAATGAACAGTCCCTTGGCCAAATATTAGTCTTGCAATTGGATTGGTTCTTACTTATGATCTACGATTTGGAGGACAGATGTATCATATATGCCATTAGAAAACAGTCCTAAGAAAGCACGCGCACTGATTGGTTAAAAATTGTGTTTGTATAACTCGATGGAGACAGAACTAGCGCACGCTGTTGACGAAGTGATGACGCGAGCAAAGAGAATTTACACTTTGATATCCAAAGTTAACAAGTTGTTTTCCTTTTTTTCGTCGTGGTGTTTTCTAAAAGAAATAGAAAACATGTACTTCGTGTTTCTATCGAGTTATACAAACACTCGTGAAAGATTGGGAGAACTCGAATAAGCTGTGGAAACACTCGCCTGCGGCTCGTGTTCCCACAGCATTTCTCGTTCTCCCAAACTTCCACTCGTGTTTGTATAACTCGATAGAAACACGGTACATGTTTTCTATTTCTTAATTATTGAGGTGGCCCGATAGACTGAAAAATGACACCCCCTCCCCCCCAACTTCCTGGCTTGGTAAATGCTTAATCCATTGTGTAAGAAACTTAAGGCTACCTCACACTAGCCAATATTTTGTCAGAGAATTGCAGATTTTTTGTCGGGGTGAAATCGGGTTAAAACTTGTCGGGACATCAGCTTGCCGCACACTAGCCAGTTTTCTGTCGCGACTAACTGAGTTTAGCCTAGGGGCCAGGGCTCGAGACTAACGGTAGCCAACTAGCCACAGACTAGTAGAAATTTCATTTTGGCTAGTGGTTTTTGCGCTTCACTAGCCATTTTGGCTAGTGAAACTTTGTGAGCACTGGAGGCCCAGAGGAAACCAATTAACCGAGCTCAAAGTTTATTTTTGGCTTTAAGAGCACTTGTGCGACCAGTTTTAAATTTGTAGGTGCACTGCCAAAATACTTGTAGCACCTACTCCAAAAGAATACTTAACGCCGCAAGAGCGACTCAAACTTCGTGTTGCAATATGGGCCTATGTTTGTAGCAGTATTGAACACAACGAAAACAAAGAATAGAAACAGGATATTTCACACAACAGTTAAGCTTAGATATTAACTACTGAAGTCGCTTCGTTGAGTACCGGTACCTTCTAAATTCTGTTCTTGAAGATTCTTGATTTTTTCGACATGTGGGTATTAGTGAGAACTAACTTGAACTTTGCTCATTTGGCTAGCTTTCAAGCCATAGAATTCATGGACCAACCCGTTCCGAAAATGCTGCTCATTTCATATGTCAAATGTCAAAACACAGCATTCTGTAAGCTCGCGAAGAACAAGAACACGATTTAATCTCATCGCCATTCTCCATGCTTACCGCTAGGAGTGCCTAGTACTATGACCGCCATAACAACGTGGGAAGAAATGAAAGTTGGAGTTCAAGAAATTGGGCTTAAAAAATGAGGAATAGAACACACACCCATGAAAGGAAAATGGTGCAAATTCATCATTTGGTGCCTGGTTGTGTTATATCTACAGCTGTAGTTTAAATTTATATAAATTTATCACTTGGAGTACGTTAGTATGGTCAGCGCTAGGAAAGTCGCACTGTACTTTGGCTTTTAAGGCGTAGTGGTGCTACCACATGATTTTTTAGTAGCACAGGGAAAAATTTAGGTGCATATGCGACCAGTTGGTCGTTAACTTTGAGCCCTGATTAAGAGTTAATTTCAAATTTTTCACAAAACGAAATTGAGTCAAAGTATGCAGACGTTGGCAATAATATATATCATCAAAAGCATATCAGCTAGAACAAGGTGATATGCTTCTGATATCATACATAGTTTTTTGGACCAAACAAGAACTTTGATTTACTAAAATGCAAAAGATTGATTGACTTTTTTTCCCTTAGTAAAAAGTAAAGAACGACAAACAAACTGCCTGCCGCTAATGAATAGTTACGCATGAAATAATGTGGAACTCTAGGTTTCATGCGCGCAGCATCTGGAGGTCACGTACACTTCGGTTTTCGTTGTTGTGTGACACCTATAATTGAAGGCTTCGGTGGAAAAAGGGCGTTAGGTTTTTTACTGAAAAGTGAACTTTGTCGAAAACGCTCCAAATTTCGCATGCAGTTTTGTTTCCGTGTGTCAAACAATGTTCTGCATGTTTTTTCCCTGAAGTTTGCTTCCTTTTTGAGATATTACGTATGCGAAAAAACACATTTTTCCAAGGGCATCCTCTGGGGACCTTTTGTTGAATGGAAAACAAAAGAAACCTTTTGTTTCGCTAAGCGATCAACTCACTATAATACCTTAAGCTCTTACTACTGCTTCGTTAGCACAAGCGGATGAGGCGCTGAACGGGCCAGATTCGAATTTGTTTTGCCGTGACACCGGTTCGACACGAGGTCGCTCAATTTTTTTTTTTCGCTCTGTTCCTTTTCTTTTTTCAAAAATGAAGATATCTATTTTAAAAAAAATGCGTATAGAGCGGGAATCTGGAGAGATTTTTTTATACAGCTTATTGTGACGTGAGACAACACGTGAATTTCGATCGAGCGTCAAAGCAAAGAGAAGTGATGCATGATGCAGTACAGCTCTTTCGACTAATATCTTAAGCATTGTTTTTAAGTACCTTGTAGCCTGCCTGGTGGTTGATAGGCATCATAAAGCCTTGATAACCCGTAAGTCACCAGCATGTTTTAAAGAAGCAAAACATGTTCTGTAACTTCCAACGCAACTGATATCAGCGGCAAGTCAGTTATCAGCGTTCGAAGTCAGGTCGATCCAGGCAGCAAAGTCCAAGAGCAGTTCTTGCCCAAGAATAAAACCCTGTCGTGAGTTGTGGCCCATTTGCCAAGCGTTGCTAGCTTCAAAGTTTGGAAAATGAGAACTGCTTTTAGACTTATAAAATTTTTCTTGCATCATCCTCCATGTTTACCCGCGCACGAGGTGTAACAGAACCTTCCCGGCATGCATTTCGATCACGTTCGGCAAGACAAGCCAAGACAAGACAAGACAAGACAAGACTCCGTAAATCACAATAATATTTAACTAATTACAGAGCGTGTTTTTTTCCTTTTTTATTCCAACATAATAATGGCCAACAAGAAGCGATCGATTGATTCAAAACATAGATCTGTGATCCAGGTTGCGTTGATTTTACTTCAAATCGGCATGATTTGTAGTGTTTTAAACTTCTGGGATCAGGGGCCATGCAGATGTAAGGAGAGAGACCTGTACGTTGCACAGAAGGGTTAATCATAATAATAATGGCCAACAAGAAGCGATCGATTGATTCAAAACATAGATCTGTGATCCAGGTTGCGTTGATTTTACTTCAAATCGGCATGATTTGTAGTGTTTTAAACTTCTGGGATCAGGGGCCATGCAGATGTAAGGAGAGAGACCTGTACGTTGCACAGAAGGGTTAATCTGTTAATCTGTCAGCCCTACATTTTTAAGCTTATACGTTGCAGGCAGTTAAAATGAAATAGAGATAGTTGCTGTGACGCTTTAAAGTGAAATCAACATTTTAACCTATTTAGGCCCGAAATCGACGTTTTCGAGTTTACGTGCTGGGTGAAATGAACAGCTTGCTGGATTTGAAGTGAAATCAACATCCTTGCCGTCATGCCTTAACGCGAAATCGCGTAAAGTGAACTGGCTGTAATTTGAGTGAAATTAACGTCTTTGCGGTCGCGTGATAACGTGAAATCACAATTTTAACGGTTTTAAAAACCTGAAATCAACATTTTTTAAGGTTACATCTTGATTGTTCTCCTTGGCCTAACACTGCACTAACCCTAACGCGTCCTGACCTTAACTCTAACGTTATCTGAAGCGCTAACCCTAACAATGAAGCGCTAGCGCTAACCCTCGGCAATAACCCTCACCCTTCAACGCTAACCCTAGTTTCAAGCGGTAACACTAAACGTTAACTCTAAGCCTAACCTTGTTCCGTAACCCTAGTTTCAAGCGGTAACCCTATTTCAAGCGGTAACCCTAGTTTCAAGCGGTAGCCCTAAGCGTTAACTCTAAGCCTAACCTTGTTCCGTAACCCTAGTTTCAAGCGGTAGCCCTAGTTTTAAGCGGTAACCCTAGTTTCAAGCTGTAGCCCTAAGCGTTAACTCTAAGCCTAACCTTGTTCCGTAACCCTAGTTTCAAGCGGTAACCCTATTTGAAGCGGTAACCCTAGTTTCAAGCGGTAGCCCTAAGCGTTAACTCTAAGCCTAATCTTGTTCCGTAACCCTAGTTTCAAGCGGTAACCCTAGTTTCAAGCCGTAGCCCTAAGCGTTAACTCTAAGCCTAACCTTGTTCCGTAACCCTTCAACGCTAGCCCTAGTTTTGAGCGGTAACCCTAACCCTAAGTAAAACCCTAAGGGTTTAAGTCCTTGCGGTGGCGTGATAATGTGAAATCAAAATTTTAAGTCTCTGTAAATGACCTGATATCAACATTGTCTAGCTTGCGCATTGCGGGAAATTAACATCTGGCTGTAATTTGAGTGAACCGAACCTCTTTGCGGTCGCACGTTAACGTGAAATAAAAGTTTTAACGGTTTTAACCTGACATCAACACTTTTTGAGGTTACACGTTGCAAAAGATCAATATTTTGCTGGATTTTAAGTGAAATTACCGTCTTTGCGGTCACGTGCTGACGTGACAACAAATACAGGGTTTTTTGCATACGTAATATCTCGAAAACGAAACAAACTTCAGCAAAAAAACATGCAGAACATTGTCTAACGCACCTAAACAAAACTGCATGCGAAATTTGGAGCGTTTTTGATAAATTTCATTTTTGAGTAAAAAACCTAACGCCCTTTTTCCACCGAAGCCTTCAATTATAACATCGATGCCCATGGTTGCAACATGTAGAGTTTATGTGGAACAAACTATTTTGTTCGTTAAAAACCTGAATCGGTATTTTGAAAGCAAAGAATGTTTTTCGGTGCGCCAGTTCTGAAGTTTGGAGGGTGGTCCTGTGAGAATCACGGGCACGAAAACTTTGTACTAGCTAGCCAATTGTTCATTCAAAGCATACTGCAAGCTACACAAGCTAGCATTTACTTGACTTGATGTGATGATGGATATTAGAGTATCTGGCTAGTGAAAAATTCGTTTTGGCTAGTGAATCAAACCTGTCACTAGCCACTGGGCTAGCAAGCTGAAAAGTTGGTCTCGAGCCCTGGGGGCCGAGTGGATCTCTGCCATGTTGGAAAAGGCACTTATTCACATGACTCTTGTGACAATTCCTCATTGGTTGAGGTACACGCAAGCCCCGACAAATTGTCTTGTTCCACCCCACACTAGCTGACAAGGCCTGTCAAGACGTTTTGAGATCTAGCACTGTCAGATGTCGCCTGGCAAGCCCCGATCTTGTCACAGGCTTGTCTGAATTCTCTGCACACTAGCTGACAAGTGAAGATTTTTTGTCGGCCAACAAAAAATCGGCTAGTGTGTGGTAGCCAACTGACTTCACGCCAGCATTTCTACTTTTGAGAGTATCAAAGAGAAGTTCCTGAAACTTGTGGTAATCAAAGACCAATAGTGTTATGATACAATCAGACAAAACAATCATAACATTTAACATCTGTCATGGGACAGAAGAAAATTTGTGCACTGGGTTTGGTGCAAATAAAGCTATTTCGAGATTAAGCCTGTAAAAATCGCTGAAAACAGTTAAACTTTGGTTGATTGCACAGAATGAAACAGAAACTTACAAGATGTGCTTGGTTGAAAGTCAAATCTTGTTCTGTAAAAGAGCAGGAATTGTTGGCATCAATGCTATCATTGCTTTAAATTAAAACCTCAAGTGTGTGGCTGGTTGCCATAGGAACCATTTTAAGTAAAACCTTCAAAATTTATTTCTCTTCGTCAGTGCACACAACTGATCTTTCATCACCATATTTAAACAAACTTTTTGATCCCTTCTAGCTTATTCGGCCATCTTAACAATCTTTTTTGTTTCTTCATAATTAGATTCAGATTATAAACAATCATTGGATGAGGTTTTTGTGATATCCGGAATAGTCAAGGTTGAAGTAAGTGTTATCAGCCGAAGCCGAAGGCTGAGGCTGATAACACTAACCGAGACCTTGATTATTCCGGATATCACAAAAATTGAATCTAATAATTGTTTTATTATACATTGTTTTGAAGAAAATAACGACAAACGCATTATTGATGAAGCAAATCGAGAAGCCATTCTTCGCTGTCCGTGAACTTGGAAATCATGCATTGCGTGCACAACCTACAGATTATTCACTAATATGTAGGTACAGATTAGTGAATAATTAGGTTGTGCTGTTTCCCAGAATTAACTGTAGGCTTCTAGCCAATCAGAAGACAGATCATGAGATGGTGACTTCAATGTATAATAATGTAGATTATTTGATGTGATCTTTGATCTATTATTCAACAGCAAATTAGTTAATTATATAAATTTGTATGGAGTTCTAAATTCAAAATATAAATAGGTTAAGAAATGGCTAGTTTGACAAGGTATTCATAAATGTCTGAGTATGCTGCTTCTCCCTTTTTGTTTAGATAACAGCAGACGTAGAAGACACAAAGGGGTTATCTTGAATGAAGTTGTCTAATTGAGCTTAAAGACAGTGTGATACTCTAGGTGAACCCTGGTGGAGTTTTTCACACCAGTTATTTGTACTGGCTGTGCCTTGAACAAACTGTTTTGACTTGAAGTGAGTGACAACATGTACATCACCAAACTTATATAGACATTTTTAAATTAGTAATCAGAGAATAGAAGACCTTTGCAAGTAGACTTTGTTAGTTTGAGAGAATTCAAGGTACTATCAACCTGAGATGTAGGCAAGTTGTACACAAGGATTTTTAACTCTCCAAAACACAAGGAAATGTTTATTTTTCTTTTTCAATATATGTTCCTTTCGAAAAGTAAACAAAAGGAAATGGCTGTACTGCTATCCTGTCTATCTTGTAATTATTTACTACTCACATAGTTAGCTTATGATGAACTAGGCTTAATTTCTACAAGTTTGTATACTCCAATTTTTCATCACACTACTTAAAGCAAAGTGAAAACTGTACTTGCCCATTGGCTGTAAAACAGAGCCTAAATGATAATCATACTTTTAGCGACAGGCAGTGAGGTCTGTCATTGTATTATACCCAAGAAATGCTCAATTTTCTGTTGATCATTTTCTTTAACAAATAAAGAAGCCTAAGCTGTGTATTACTCCATGATAAAACATGATGGGCATTTGAGAACATGAGGGAAAAGAAGAGAGCACTCGCCTGCGGCTCTTGTTTTCTTCATTTCTCAAGTGCTCTCAAATGTGTGGAGTGTTTTAACACAGTGCTTTACATGGTCAAGGCTTCTTCATTTGCTTTATGATAAAGAGGTATTGTGGCAAAAAGCAATAAAACACACTTTTCTATGTTTTATACTCTGACAAAACATGGGTTTTTGACCAATCAGAGCACACACAGGGTCCTATCTACAGTCAAACATCAATTACAGGGTTAGACTTGTTGGAATTGAGAAAAAGTTCAGATAATTGAGGTTCAACTGTATAGAATAAATCTTGATAAATATCTTTCTAGGCAAAAATTCATAATATTATTTTAAATAATTGTAAGCCATAATGATAACAAAGCATACACTGCTTTTAGTGTATCATTCACCTGGGATCACTTCCATAGCACTAAACCTAACCAATTCTATCTGAACCTCTTTGATTTACTTGTGACTGAGTACAATTTTACAAACTGTGAATACTGTGGAATAGAAACTATAATACTTGTATTTACTTGTGGTATTTTTGTCTTAAAAGACAATAAAAGGAAATTTAAAAAAGCTATGCATTACCAGAAAGTTATTAATAAAAGGGGCTCAGTCACCGCATCTTGAGTTATTTTGAACATCGAAAAAAATAACCGTTAAATTAAAGGAAACCTAAAAATAACACTTCATAAAGATAGAAAAACATCAAAGAGATAAAAATAAAGCATTAAGGAATAAGGATGGTTAAGGATGGAGAAGATTGACACGGATCGCAAACAACGAATTTGAAAAGTTTAGCTAAGCTTTTCAAACGTGACTGAGCCCCTTTAAGTTTGACAAGGTTTGTTTTAAACAAGATCTTGGCAGTAGTAGCCATCTTAAATAAATGTCTTTCTAATTTTTGAAAGCTGGCCACCTTATTATGATAATGACACCGTTGAAGACCCAGTTTTGGCCATGATGCATTGCATGCTGCGTAGCATTGGAAAACAATAGAAACCTCACTATCATGTAAATCATAACAATAACAGACACTTGAAATGTATAATGGTCAATACTGGCTCCTTTTAAATAGGTTCCCAGTTCAAAGACAGCCTTCAACTTGCTTTGTCTATTTTTTCCCCTGCAACCCACACCTCCCAACTTATGACCCTTGTAACAATATCTAGATGTAAAAAGGTTAATATTATCCTAGAACAGTGGTTTGAATGAGTCTCATTGAATCAATTCACTTTTGTTTACTAGAACTTTGCTCTGCATTAATAACAGGCTTGGCCTTGACAAGCTTTGCTTCGACAACTGCTGCTAACACTCCACTAAACATCTCGTAAACTCCTTGACCAGTGCTTGCTGATGTTTCATAATACCTTAAAATGAACAACAGACTGACAATTCAGCTTATGCTCAGAAAGGAATTCCATGTGAAAAACACACCCCTAGTGACTAAATTGAAATCGATGTACAGGAGATTTACTTATTTTCAGTTTTATGTGGTTTATTAAAACGTCTTGTGCAAAAGTCACATGAGTAAATAAATTGTAGGAAAGATCAATAGTTGAACTGTGGAGAAAGATATGAAGACTTGACTGATCATCAAAGAAATATATACAACTTAAGCAGCCGTGAAATTAAAGCCTGAAGAAAAAAATCAAGCTTAAACAGGATTTGAACTCATGATCTCTGCGATACTGGTGTACAAACCTTAGATCACGTGCCTTAGCCCATCTCTGTCCATCTTTACTACTTACAACTCTTTTGGAGGACAAGTCAATCTAGAGCAATGAAAAATATAACAAAATAATTTGCAAATGAGGTTGGAAAAATTTTACAATGTTGACACCAGAGATTCCACTCTCTGAGCTGCAGCAGCAGAGCCAGGTCAAAAGAAGGAAGTCCATTTCTAAATTAGTTTTAGCAAACATCCCTAAGAAAACATGCAACTGATTGGTTAAAAATTGTGTTTCTTTAACTCGATAGAAACAGAACTAGCACAAAAAGTTGTTGATGTAATGATGAAAGCAAGGAGAATTTACATTTTGATCAAAATAAATAAGTTTTTTCCCTTTTTTCTTTGCAGTAGTTTCTAAAAGAAATAGAAAACATGTTGTCCATGTTTCTATTTAAACAATACAGTGTTTCTGTCAAGGAACTATCAGGTGATGTTCTTAAAACAAATTTTTCCCTGAAGCGAAGCTTCAAGGGCAAACATGGTAGTTCTAAGAACCTCAAATTTCCAAGGGGCAACCATCAGACCGATAGTTCCAGGACATAAACACTCTATTGTCTTTATTGTTCTACATTTTCTTCCGCATGCCAGTTCAAAACATCATATTGAATTGTTTTCAACTTTTTGAGGTGAATCAAAGCCATTTAAGGTTATTCCTCACCTTTGCACTGCGCATCCTTTCTGTGCATAATTTATGGTGTCACTTAGCGCACCCCCGTGGATTTGCCTTGATATTGAGCTCTGTCAGTTGGGAAACGGCTATAGCTCACCATCGAGCATGGGCACCCCAACTTTATTTTCAGTCATTGTAATCAACTTATCATAACCTTTGCTTGAGGAAAGACTAATAAATCTGATTTCTATTGCTGAAAATTGAATAAATAACGAAAATAGCAGGTAAACTGTGGTCTTTTCTATTTTGGCCTATGGTGACCATGCCAAGAAATTTGGTTGAAATTTTAATCAAGAATTCAGCTTTCTGTCTAAATCAAACTTAAAAAGTTTATTTGTGTCCGACACAATACATTGACTCTAGTTTAATGTGTGTTCTCATGAGTCTCGGTCACAAAAATTTACAATTGTTACAAGGAATGCGTTCTTGTACTAAGCATTAAATAGTGCCAAAATGGGTCATTTTCAATGCCCAGTGCTCCTTAATGAGTATGGGCACCCCCCTTTTTTATTTCAAAATTGAAGTTCTCATATGATAAATATTCAGTGGGCAAAGTTTGACAAAAATCCATTGTCAGTTTTATTTCAGGGGAATTTCCTTAAGCCAAATGTAAAATTTGATAAAGAAAACAGACAAAAACCCACTTTATACAATTCCAGTTGTTCATTTTCCATAAGCCCGCTTGTTTGCAGGAAAATTTTGTTTCAATTACTATGCATCCGGGTATTTTCCTTGGATGGACACTTTCATGTCGTGATCAGTTTAAAATCCTTCCAGAATCGGAGAAAATTTAGTGGTGAACTATAATGAGTCATAGAAACACTTGTGAAAGTTTGGGAGAACTCAAAAGGCTGTGGAAACACTTGCCAATGGCTTGTGTTCCCACAGCATTTCTCATGCTCCATGCACAATAGTTGATGAAGGTGCAGCCGAGTCAGCTATCAGGCATAGAAATTGAGAGTGAATAATCTAATTGTTTTAGTATAAATCTACTAGTCGGTCAAAACTTTATCTTAGAAATCCTCTTCACGGACAGCTTGAAAACGCCAAGAAGGGGCCGTCATTTCTTTAGCAAGGGCACAGTGCCAATCAGAGAACGCCATTCATGCCAGAACCCTAGTAGATTTTATTTTCTATTCATCTCCAAAGACAACAAAACCGACCCACTGTTCTTCTCTGATACAGACATTCCGCTCTACAGTGTGCTCACTGTCTTTGTTAAAATGAGGCTCAATCAATCACAATGGTTCTATTGTTTGCTGCGTAACAACTTGATACAAATGGGATTAAAATACATAAATATGAAATGGATGATTCTCACCTTATTAGCCACCACAGCCATAACGGCTTGTTTTCCGCCATTACTGGTGAACTCTTGTAACCAGTAGTCCAGGGATTCAAATGACAACTTGTTTGTAACATCAAACACCACAATACAAGCCTGAGATATAAAGTGCCACAATGATTCATGTTACCACAAATTCATTCATGTAAATGGTTGAACACAGGAGTATCAGTAGTTCATATTGTGTGATCAGCTGGGTGAGACTTGTTGTTGGTGACTGACGTTTCGACAACCTGAGCGGAAGATTCACTTGACTCTGAAGATGACTTCCACTTGGGTTATCCAAACGTCAGTCAACAACAACAGTTCTTTTCAGAACTATCCTCACCCGGACGATCACACAATACGAACTACAAATTCATTTTTGTCTCAACCTGGGTTCAGAGTTACTGAATGATACATCTTGGGAATGAGAGATTACAGAAAATCCTAAAATCACTCTAACACTCTAACCTGTGTCTGTCCATAGAGTTCCACTCTTATTTCATCATAATCTGTATGACCACCAAAATCCCAGAAGTTAATTCTATCTGAAAACAAAGTAATATTAAATTACTTCAGTTGTACTATCTCTGACACAAACTTCTTTTTCTCTATGAGTCTATGAATAACAAAAATATTTGAGGAAATCAAAGTTGAAGGATTTTGCAGAAGATTATAATTAGTACTTACTTAAAATAATATATGGCACATTTGTACAGTTGTACACGAAATGTGGCTTAGTTTGACAATTTGTAACAGTTATACTTACAGTCAGTGCCATTAATTTTGTGTAACTTGAAACCTGAAAGCAGTAGACACCAACATTAACTACAAGCAACACTGGTAAATTGATGAACACATCTGATGTATTATAAACCAACATGCTGATACAAACAAAGCTGGGCACCATATTTACAGTCCTAATGCAAGAGGAGGGGGTTAACAGCAGTAGAAGGGGGTTCAAGGATAAAAGATGTATGAAAGATTCCATACTTTGGGGTATGTAATTGTCAATCAAGTAATGTTTTTGTTTCTCTTGTATTTTATAGAATGCATGAGTTGTATTCCCTATACAAAATGTAGGTTATCAGTTAGCAT
This sequence comes from Platygyra sinensis, assembly GCA_019787425.1. Taxonomy (NCBI): domain Eukaryota; kingdom Metazoa; phylum Cnidaria; class Anthozoa; order Scleractinia; family Merulinidae; genus Platygyra; species Platygyra sinensis. The sequence goes on along the minus strand of JAHPZR010041962.1, from coordinate 12,632 downwards.
TATTATTATTTCTTGGGTACTCATCAGTCATGGAAACAAAAGACAGAAACTCAGATTACCTGACACAGAATTTAAGGATGGCAAACTTAAGTCTGACAAAGAGCAGATCCCTGCTAACTAAGTGTAAACTGCTGACCTTAACCCTTTAGTGCCCAAGGGGTCTCCCTTTGACGAGTAAAATCGTCTAGCGTTAGACAGAGTAAAATCTATAAGTCACTATTGGGCATTAGTAGAATTCTACTTGTACACTAATGCAAATGCTGTAATCTGATTGGCTGAGCCATTGCACACTATCAGCCATTAGTGTGCAGTGGCTGGAACTCGTCTACGAAATGGCGACGTTTTTTCGTTTTGCCAAAGTTTTGGAGGAAAATTTTGAAGAAAATGGATAATTAAAATCCTGGTAAGACTAAACGGAGGACATTTACGGTTTCTTGACTTAAAAAAGTTGAAATTATTGAAAAAATAATGCGCGCGTGTGCACGACTTGATCAATTTTAATTGCCAACTCAATCTGGGCGATCTTTTTAAGGTTCAAAGTTTAATAATACGTCGAGAAATAATTGGAAACCGTTATCTGAGTTAAACTTTAGTAAGAATTCTACTAAAACAATTAGATTATTCGCTCTCGATTTCTAGGAGGTGATAGTATCTATCACCCCATAGAAATCTCGAGCTCATAATCTAATTGTTAATTAGAGGGTTAAAGGAGATAGTTTTTTATCCCTTTAGTGCCCAAGGGGTCTCCCTTTGACGAGTAAAATCGTCTGGCGTTAGACAGAGTAAAATCTATAAGTCACTATTGGGCATTAGAGGGTTAAAGGAGATAGTTTTTTATCCCTTTAGTGCCCAAGGGGTCTCCCTTTGACGAGTAAAATCGTCTGGCGTTAGACAGAGTAAAATCTATAAGTCACTATTGGGCATTAGAGGGTTAAAGGAGATAGTTTTTTATCCCTTTAGTGCCCAAGGGGTCTCCCTTTGACGAGTAAAATCGTCTGGCGTTAGACAGAGTAAAATCTATAAGTCACTATTGGGAATTAGAGGGTTAAAGGAGATAGTTTTTTATCCCTTTAGTGCCCAAGGGGTCTCCCTTTGACGAGTAAAATCGTCTGGCGTTAGACAGAGTAAAATCTATAAGTCACTATTGGGCATTAGAGGGTTAAAGGAGATAGTTTTTTATCCCTTTAGTGCCCAAGGGGTCTCCCTTTGACGAGTAAAATCGTCTGGCGTTAGACAGAGTAAAATCTGTAAGTCACTATTGGGCATTAGAGGGTTAAAGGAGATAGTTTTTTATCCCTTTAGTGCCCAAGGGGTCTCCCTTTGACGAGTAAAATCGTCTGGCGTTAGACAGAGTAAAATCTATAAGTCACTATTGGGCATTAGAGGGTTAAAGGAGATAGTTTTTTATCCCTTTAGTGCCCAAGGGGTCTCCCTTTGACGAGTAAAATCGTCTGGCGTTAGACAGAGTAAAATCTATAAGTCACTATTGGGCATTAGAGGGTTAAAGGAGATAGTTTTTTATCCCTTTAGTGCCCAAGGGGTCTCCCTTTGACGAGTAAAATCGTCTGGCGTTAGACAGAGTAAAATCTATAAGTCACTATTGGGCATTAGAGGGTTAAAGGAGATAGTTTTTTATCCCTTTAGTGCCCAAGGGGTCTCCCTTTGACGAGTAAAATCGTCTGGCGTTAGACAGAGTAAAATCTATAAGTCACTATTGGGCATTAAAGGGTTAAAGGAGATAGTTTTTTATCCCTTTAGTGCCCAAGGGGTCTCCCTTTGACGAGTAAAATCGTCTGGCGTTAGACAGAGTAAAATCTATAAGTCACTATTGGGCATTAAAGGGTTAAGGTACTAAACATCATACCAGTTAGCCTGTTCAGATAAGTTCAACTCAGCTTTAGAGCAAGCTCAAAATGCTGCGCACTGAAAGAACTGAACCTACCATAATCAACTCCTGTTGTAGGGTGATAGCTCTTTGAAAACTGTAAGAGAAGAAAACAGTACTAATTATACACAGTCACCTGTGACACAGATCACATCTACGAAGAAAAACACTGTGAAACTTACTTTTTTCTCACAAAAGTTTTTAACAAGACAGGTCTTTCCTACACCATCATTTCCAATTCCAACAACCTAGAAAGAAAGTTTTACACTTTTTCACAAAAATCTCTGAAATCACAGCCGCTGCAGATTCTCAGGATTGTAAACTTGTTTTACAAAAGTTTTGAAAACTGTCCAGTAGCTAGAGTTAAAAGTGACCAGAGCCTTATACCAACTCATCATAATAGGCCAGCTGGATTTGAAAGTACAACTGGCGCCATTTTAGAGCTTTACCTTTATCCAGAACAAAGATCCAGCAATCTCTTGAACAGACTTGGTCAAATGCCCTGGTTTTCTGTCCATCGCCACATTATATCTCTCTCTTCAATACTGTCAACAAACTTGTTACTGCTTTTGCAACCGCGCTTGTTTGGTCACCTGGTTACCAAGCATCCAAAGTTCAAAATGGCGGAGTTTGCAGCTCATTTGAACCAAGGGACTACAAATGCCAACCCTACGATATTCGAGATAGTCGCCGAGGAATCTATGGCATCAGTTTTTAGACCGGCAATTTCTTATGCGTTAAAGGTGCTGGCAAGTTCTAATCCTGGAAGATGGGGCTGGATTTGGCGTTTCGGAGACGAACTTCACCTCTGTTTAGATTATATCGTTCAGAATTACTACTTGAAGAACTTTGGAGGTTCAATATCTGAACATTTTTACGGTCTTAAAAGAGTTAACAGACTTAATACCGAAAAAGACGAGGGAGAGCTTTCAAGTTATCAGAAGTACCTATCTGTGATGATGCTTGTCGGAGTACCATACGTAAAGCTGAAACTTGATCAACTGTTTGAAAGAGTGAAAGAAGAGTATGTTAGCGGATATTTGTCCTCTAACTCGCCACGAAAGAATTCTTATTTTGTTCACCTGAAGAGAATATTTGTTTATGTGTACCCATTCTTACATTTCTCTTGGGAAACGATCTTCTTATGTTATCACTTACTGTATATCTTCAGATTCTCTGGAGTCCATTCCCCTCTCCTACATGCTATTGGAGTCTCACTCCAAAGACTCACGAGACAAGATATTCTTGCGCACAACTTACAGAACAGTCTGCCCAACATAATGAGTGGAAGGACTGTGGCTGAAACGATATTGGCAATTCCAAGCTCAGTGACACAGTTACTAGCATCAGTTTTTGCCAATGGTCTTCCGGTTGTGGTGTTCTTTCTCAAATTCATAGATTGGTGGTATTCAAGTGACAATAAAGGTGCAGTGCAGTCTGTGATGCAGTTACCAGTTCCTCCACCACCACCTCAACCTAAGGTAATACTACTCCGAATTCCAGAGTAAGTGCTGCTTGGTGGAGGGGCAGGAGGGGTGCTTCAATGAGACAAACATCTTACGTGTCATCAGATTCCCTTTGGGAGCATCATCCAAGATCTGAAGCACAAAAATTAGACATTGACCAGGTTTTCATTAAATTTCAAGTCACATATCCTTGTTCGTTGCACCCTTAACAAACCTTGTTGCTTTGTGGATAAATGGCCAATTCCCTCTATGAAACGTACCTCTGTGGGACGTACCTCTATGGGACTTGCCTCTAAGGGACATACCTCTATGGGACATACCTCTGTGGGACATACCTCTATGGGACATACCTCTGTGGGACGTACCTCTACGGGACATACCTCTGTGGGACATACTTCTAAGGGACATACCTCTATGGGACATACCTCTAAGGGACATACCTCTATGGGACATACCTCTGTGGGACATACCTCTAAGGGACATACCTCTAAGGGACATACCTCTATGGGACATACCTCTATGGGACATACCTCTAAGGGACATACCTGCAGGGAATCGTGTTGTATTCAGCATCATCTTGGACTGGATATTGGTTTTGATGAATACACCTACCACGATTCCCTGCAGGCCTATGCCAGAGGGAGCTGGCTATTGAATCAACAACAGGCAATTTCACAAGTAAAATCAGGCATCCTGTCTACCATAACAGGTTTATAGCCCTGCCGACAACATAGGAATCTGTTAAGATGTGGCTTTGGTTGTTGTTTATTGTTACATCAATCAATTTGAACTTTTTAATCAAAATCTTGGACATCTCTCTATTGATTAGTTGAAAATATAGGGAACTCTGTAGTATTGAGGGTTCTTGTACTAACAATTGTGGCTGCAAATGTTTGGTGAAGTGATGGCTTTTTAGGCAACACCAAGAAAATCTTGAGTTTTTATGAAGTATTTTTGTCCCTGGTTAGAGTTCATTAAGTTTGAAGTTCTTAAGTCTCCTGTGGTTAAACTGAAAAGAAATTTTTTTGTTCTCTTCCCACAGCCTGCCCAACATGGAACTCAACTTCCTCCTCACCCAGCACAATGTCCTTTGTGCAAGAAAGTCTGCACCAATCCTACAGCACTGTCATCATCTGGTTATGTTTTCTGTTACCCATGTATCTATAAATATTTGAACCAACATGGTTGTTGTCCTGTTACACATTTACCAAGTGCATCAAAGCAACTTGTTAGACTTTATGTTGATGATCAAAACTAGAAGAAAAGCTGTTATGAGGTTGGCAATGGCATTGTGTATTTACATGTAGAATTTGCTAGCTCTCTTTTTATATGTGACAGGTGTTTAGCTTGAGACATAATGCATCACTCAGATAATTCCTACACAGAGGATCAGGTTTTTAGCCAGGATTTTAAAAGTGGGTGTCAAAATATGCATAAGGGCCTGCTCAAATAAATGATTTCTCTTGTAAGCAGCTGTACACAAGATGCCTGGACACCCATCTGGCTTAAAGCCTGCAGAGGATCTTACTGCTCAAACAGAGTTAACTCTGTGTATTGGATTGCGTGCTACCCTTGATAAAGCTTCTACCATTCATGAAGCTTCTACCCTAGATTAATACCTCACTTGAAAGCAACAAAATATCATAGAGCTGCCCTTGCACAATGACATGGTACATCATGCAATCAAAGCACTTGAGTTTTGGAGCATCTCTAATGGGACTACATTTACTCGACCCAGAGACAATGACTGAAATTTTAAACTCAGTTTTGGTTATTTTTTCCATCATTTTGGATGAATGAGTTATTTTTACATTTACAGTGGCACCCTGCTATAACGAAGTGTTATGGTACTGGAAAAAAAATGTTTGTTATAGCGGGGTCTTCATTATAGCAAAGACCCCGTTATAACGAATTATCTGGTTAGCAAAAAAATTCTCGTTATAGTGGGGTAACCAAGCTGAACAATGGGATATGCACCATGCAAAACATTCTACAGACTTGTGTGTGAACAGCTACATTTAAATAGAGCAAAGCATTAAAAGTCAGTTTCCCTATCTTGACCAATAGGAGTCGTGTTTGGCTTATCAACCATTTGTATCATTGTGTCATTTTTAGTGACTGTGAGCGACAGGACAAAATATTCGTTGTAGCAGGGTAAATGTGTGTTGGGACCGTCAAATCAATTCATCATAGCGGGGATTTTGTTATAGCAGGGTTTGTTTCCACATATTTTACTGTAATCCTGCCGGGCTTTCAAATGTTGTTCGTTATAACAGAGTCTTCATTATAGCAGGGTTCATTATAGTGGGGTGCCACTGTAGTAAAAATTGTTTGAATCTTAATTACATTTTTTAATCAAATCGTTGAGAAAGTTAATGTGTCACAGTGCATTATTGAGTAACAGTATGGCAAAAACCCTGCATATTGCTTGGCTTTGTTTAGTCAATTCTATCATCCTTCAATGAACAGTTTTAAATCTAATGCCATTATTAGTTGAAAAATGTAAAACCAGTGAGTTGTTCACAGTTTTAACTTGAGCTCATGGATGGTACGCGTGGGTCTGTTGTCTGGTTTATTAATACTAAATAATTACTACTTATCGAAATATTCCAAAATACTGTTATTTAGGGGATCCACCATACAGTGTCTGTAACTGACTCGTCAAAAACTTTTACATAATTTGTTTAGTTGCAGATGGTAAGGCATCATCCAGCCTTCAATTATTATTGAATCTCCTGATGCTGTATCAATGCAAATTCTAATAAATAATGAAATATTTATTATAATATGGAGGATAAAAATTAACATCACCGGCTTTAGAGTTTTTGAGACTCCACTCCCCCTCAGAATTTGCAGTGAACTTCCATAAGGTGGGTTTGGCTACATTCAGAAACCACTGACACAGAAGTCAATTAGAAACAGTTTGCTACCATTTAAGAGGTTCTATTATAGTCTGGCGGTTTAAGCCAATTTTGAGTGCCGGTTTGCGGTTTCATTCACATTCAACTGGCGGTTTACAGTTAAGAAATTATTGTGCGGTTGCGTGAAATCATAAATTTTAGCTCGCGGTTTTCACTTTTTGCGTGTTTTTGTGGTGGTTATTCAAACAGAGTTAAGAGGCTCAGAAGACTGAGCGGTAACTTTATCTTGCTTAAAGCTTCTCTCTTTAAAACAGGATTGCCTTTTAGGGCTAGACCAAGTCAGTCAGGGCTTCCCTCTGTGTCCCCGGCCATGTGGGGAGGGGTGAGGAGGTAATTTGATATAAGGCCAGGCTTCAAAGCTTCACTATGTGCTGTTAAAAGATTGGTTATGAGGATAATCGTCCTACTGTTAGGCGGTGTCGGTTTTTAGAAGAAAACGAAAGCGGTTTGCGGTTTCGAAGGAACAAAATATGGCGGTTTACGGAATGTTCAACCCCCTATAATAGACCCTCATTTAACATTTTGTGCATCATTGATGGATTTTTGTGGAAATTGGATACAATAAATTATTGTTTCTTTTTAGGAGCCCTTGACAGTATATAAAGCATGTTTGGTCTTGCCCCTGGGGGAGGTACTCCCGCGAATTTTGGATAGGTGTGTGCCACGAAAGTTCTTGAACCCTTACCCTACTTCAGGGCTAAGAAAGCAAAAACTGATACCCTTTTTAAGGCCCAAACATTCGTTTAGGCAGGCGTTTTCACCCTCCAGTATTAGATAATATGATTTAGCTACCCTATCTAAGGACCACACCAGGAATACAGTAACAAAGGGTCAAAAAAGATACCCAATTTAAGGACCGAGAACCTCTAGAACAATACCCTATTCCGTGGCATGTACCTATATAGCCCATATATGGGAGTACCCCCTGCTCCCACCCCGGGTCTTGCCATGGGTATTTTGGCTCAACTGCATCTAGCCTGTTCCAAGCATTAGCATACCAGAAAGGTGCTATTACGTATAGGCACTCCAAAGAGTCCATCATAAAACAAGAAATGTTCTTTGCATATAGTCGCAGATTTCTGTGGGCTGTGGTCCTCTATGCTGCAGAGTCTCCTTCCTCCTCCTAATGGTCTGGGAAGATCAAAGGAGACTCTACTCGCAGGGTACAGGCCTCCAAATTTTAGGAACAAATGAAAAGAAAAAAACGAATGTTCCAAAGTGCAATCAGCACTTGCTACTTTTGTCACAATGCACAATGTGGCTAAATATTGTTTGTTTTTCAATTGACTTTAATTGTCCATATACATGTATGTATAAATATCAAAAAAGTCCTTAACTTTTCGCAAGCATGAGTTTTCTCTCTAAAACAAGTTTACAGGTGGCAACGGGATCATAATTACCACACCAATAATTAAATACTGTTTATCCACCTGTTGTTAGAATTGTCGACTAAACTGATCTCTAAAATATATATGTGTTTGATTTATAAACTTTCCTTGGTTAAAATTCTGTGTGGTCGTGTTCGTCAGAATCACTTCTTGTCTTTGTGTTTCTAGAAGCTCTCATTGTTTTGATTTTAGAGAGAATCTCGTAAGCTTCTTGAATTTCCATAAATTTCTCTTGGGCCTCATCTTTGTTGTTTGGATTTCGGTCGGGATGCCACTTTACAGCAAGTTTCTTGTATCTTCGTTTTATTTCCTCCTGTGTTGCGTCCTCTGTTAGTCCAAGTACCCGATAAGCGTTCTTTTCTCCTCTTGGATCTAGTGCCTTGACAAACTCGTCGTAGAAGTTCTCCCAGCCGTTTTTCTGACCTTCTTCATACAAACCCCATAACACCTCTTTGAACTCCAACCACACAGGCGAATTAAAGAAGTGATTCACTGCATCGCGTAATTTTACGGTTTCTCCATCTTCAGTTGTAACTTGTGCATTGAAGTAGAGGAATGATCCCCAGAGTGAACAAACAATCAAGCCGCCGAGAGCCAGGTATTGCAGTCGCTTGCACAAGGTCTTTTTCTCCCGTTTCTCTTTGAACTGGCGTTGGTTTTGAAAAGCTATAGCAGAAAATAGAGCAACGTACATTGCACCAGCCTCATCTCCGGTCAGAAATGTCAAAGCAGTATTAGCAATGAAAGATCCCATCAAAGGGTATTTGAAATCACCTCTCTCACGGCCGATATTCCCTACAAAGTACACACCTATCGCTACTCCAAGCGGCACCAACAGAGCCGGAAGCCATTTTGCATCCTCAGGTATCGCTAATCGAACTAAAATACCGTAAAAATAACCTACAAGCATTTGTCCTGCGAATCTGGTCACACTGAAAGCTGGCTCTTTCCTGAGCTTTATCTTTCGTTTCAGTTCTTCCACGAAGTAACGCTCGTCGTTGGCGTCGTCAACATATTCTGGAATGCGCCAAAGATCGCGAAACCATCCTAAGCCGAACACACCTCCAATGGTTGACCACCAGACGAAAGCTTGAATATCTCGACCAAGATACAAGTGATGTAGGCCGAACCATCCCCAAATCAACCAAATAACATAAGTTAGAAAAAGGCTCTTTCGGTTCTCCATAAGGCTGTATGTTTGCAGAGTGACAGATTTAGAAACTTTGACCAAACGGAAGTACTACTTGTGACACTCGAATAATAGATTCACTTGGCGACATTTCATTGGTTAGTGTATGTTACTTGGCTGTCAGGGACTGGTTGGACTGGTTGGATGAGAAGACTGGGGACGAATGAGATAAGTTGACGACGCGACTTGACGTGACAGACTGGTAGCTAGCTTTGCATCCAGGTGGACTGTTTTTTGATTTATTAATTTTACGACTGTGGTCAGAATTTCAGGTGGTTTCCACATCCCTAACCCAAAACCCTGGGCAAAATTTCGAAAAAACTGAAAATATTAAATCAATTAAACAAAGGTACTAAAATGCTTATTTATCGATCTGTTAGCGCAAAAATTTTTGCCAGACACTTCAAGGTATATAAAAGAATGTTGAAATCTGCTGAAATCTGTCATTGAGGTTTTCAAAAGGACCTCTAATTAAATTTATCTGAACTGATACACCTTTGGTTGTATCATTCAGTGGAGGATCCAGAGTTTGAGCCCGGGGGGGGTACTCCTCGGAATTCTTGGTGGGGTTGTGCCGCCCGGGTCTTCAAATCCCGACCCTATTTCAGACCTAAACATGCCATTTTCCACACCCGTTTTCAGACCTGACCTCTAAAATTCATACCCGTTTTCAGACCTGAACTTGCAAATATACACCCGTTTTCAGACATGGCTTTATAAAATCGTTACATTATTATAGCATCCGAGTGAAATCACAACAAAGTATATTACGTTAAAGCATAATATTTTTTATTAGGAAGTATACGGATATCATGATGAAGAAAGTAAAGATAAGGAACTCGCAATTTTGCAGTTTTCGTACGACTTTAATCTACTTTTCTATTTTACATGAAACAACCGAAAATATATAACTTTATGTTTTAAAGAACTCAATATACGGTGTTCATGAGACCGCGATCGGCTTTCATTATAAATCCGGTATTTCAGCCGATTGATCGCTTAAATGATTGTATACATGTAGTGTTTGTGCAAACAGGAAACACTTTCTTTGTAGATTAAAATCTATCACGAGTTGTCACAAATAAAACGTTACAGTTACCGCATTTTCATAATGGCGGCTTTGTGCGTGGTATCCCGGTAGGTGATTAAGCAATAATTATGCATCAGTGCCGAACGGAAGTTGACGCAAGGAGTAAAAGTAAGCTGGAAGACATAGTTTATCTATTTCTTTTTCTCGCTATCAGTTAGTCGTTCGAGTTGCGTACAGAGAAGAAAAATATGTTTGTAAGCTTTCGTAAATGGTCCCGGCCCCAAAAACCCGACCCGATTTCAGACCATGATTGTCAAAATCTATACCCGTTTTCAGACCAAAACGGCTCAAAAACTATACCCTTTGGGCGGCACATACCTATATACCTTATATAGGGGAGTACCCCCCCCGGGAGTTTGAGCTAAGGAGGGAGCCCCAGTTTTATTTTACTTGCCCAGCCAGCTTTTCTTCCTTCAGTCATTTCTTTTTTCACCCAAAATAAGGGGGGCCCTAGTCTCCTTCCCAGCCACTCGGGCCTGAGTCACTTAACGCTCCCCGTCCCCATGCGGCTGCTTCAAATTGACAAACATTCCTTTTCTCGGAAATAAACCAATCAATGTGTGGCTTTCATTTTCTTGTGAATGTTCGCGCCTGTGATTGGTGCAGCGTATACAATCGGTCCGAGCAAACAAAAGCGCAAAACATCAAGAAAGGAATGTATGTCAGTTTGATGTAGCCGCGTGGGGACGGGGAGCGTTGTGTGGACTCTGGGCCGAGCGGCTGCAAAGGAGACTAGGGGGGCCCGGGCCCTTCCCCTAGATCCGCCACTCTCATTTAAATTTATTTGACACTACAGCTATACAGGAAAATGAATATCAGAGGTTTAGAAAAAGTATGCAGTGTTCTTAAATAACGACACACGTCTATGCATGTGAAATGGGGACCTTCTCTATCAAAATGGTGTAAAAAATGGGTAAGGGGTTAAACTCTGAATAGAGCTTCCTGCATGACATAATATTTTGTAAAGTTAGAGTAACCTTTCCCACACCAGAATAATTCTATTGACATTATTTTTTTTTTTTGGGCATATTCTGTCCATCAGTCACTTGAAACTTTTGAGAAAATTAGATACTGCAAAGATCTTTAGTCATCTTTGTAGGTATGTTCCTAAGTTAAGAGTTTTCTGAACAGATATTAGAATTGTCATGTGCAATAAACTGGGAGTAAATTGAGTGTTCAAGTAAGAGATTTCTGATTTGAGCAAGCATCTGCATTGATCCAAACATAGAGCCACAAATGTTTGACATAACCGTTTTATTTTTATTGAGGAGTACTGACAGTACAATATGTTTTTTATGTTTTAAGAGCTGGTTTCTATTGTTTTTCTTGATGAATGACTTTGACCGACTCTAGCTGTAAGTCAACTCGCGAAGGATAAACAACTTTAAGCTGACCATCACTGTTGACTACTCTAACTTGTTCAATAACAAGCTGTAGTTTTCCATGAGATGATGCACATGTCACAGTACTTGCTACAGTTTCCCCTTCAGCTTTAGAGCACAATTCAGCTTCAAGCATCTTGCATATCAGATTGTCCATAACAGACTTGCAGGTAGCCAGATCAGTTGGCGATGTGACTTCCAAGAGCACATCAAGCGTCTTTGCCGTTATCTGTCATGAACAGAAATACTGAGAATTAATGATTGGAATCATTTTGAAAAGAGTAGTGGATAATGTTTTTCCCACCTCATTGGGTCTTGTTTGTGTTTTAAACTTAACCTCACCTTACTTCTCTCACTGTTAGTAACTGGTGGAAGTGAAACAACAGCTTTGGTAGAGTCTCTCACAACAGCATACAGCTCTGCTCCTTCAACAAGACTTAAATACCTACAAAGACAAAAGAGATCTGACTGTAGCAAAATTCATGGAGTAAATACATGCTGGTGCTTTCTGAATAAAATAACACAAAGCTATCATACAAATACACTGTAACAGTATTGTAGGTAAAGTCTGCATTCAGGCCAAGTGGGTTTCAAATGTTGAAGGTATGGTTTAAATCAAAATTAATTAACTATTGCAGCAAGTAGGAAAGCATATTGTTCAGTGCCAAATTGTTCTAATTATTATCAAGTTTTGGTACTACATACTTGTATAGACCAGTTTTGAATGGATTTCTCTTTGTCTTCTGTTTCTGTTTCATGGCTTCTGTTCTGAGGTCTGATATAAGCTGTTTAGCAGTTATTTCTTTGTGTCGTCCCAGTGGCATAAGCTGGATGACAGCAGGGGTGGCTGCTTCATATTCCAAAGGAAACACTAAAGATGATACATCATGTGTGGCAATAGTGGCTACAGTTCTATGGTCGCAAACAGTTTTCATGTAGTTTTGTCTAGATGTTAAAAGACAGAATGACCCGATTAATAGTTATTGAGCAATGTCAATCATAGCCTAGAGTACATTTTTTTAAGTTTCACAACTTTTTCGAGTTTCTTCATACTTCCACAAGTGTCTCAAATGTAAGTTTAACACTCTTGGCACATCAATTATCAGTGGTTTATGCCTCATGCAACAATAGATAAAGCATTAAAACTAAAACTCAGGGTTAGCCCATGCCTCTCATACTTTGTCTTCCCATACGTTACAACTGAGTGACAAACTATTTTTATAAACCAGTCACCACTTTTTGAACCTCATACAGATATGAAGATCTCATATGTTGCTCTTATGTTGGTGAGAACATTTTTGTTCCTTCTCA